>CM019706.1:23954832-24115686 GCA_009760885.1 Achatina immaculata | reverse complement strand
ACTAACTTCCTTATTTTGATGAGCCAGATCTCTTTCTCTCATTTCTCCCAGTACTATACTTGTTCTCCATGGAGACTTGATCTGATGTTTTATTCTTTCTTCCTTGATGGGAATGTGCTTGTCAAATATAACTGAGAAAATCTTTATCCAGTATTTTATCACCTCATTCAGGTCAGTTATTTGGTATACATATGACAGCAGTGTTGATCTCAACCAGTCAAAACTAAATCCAGGTTAAACTGTTTGAAACTTCTGAACATAATACTAGTACATATATTTTTAGGAACTTTTATGCCTCTTATGTAGTAATGTATAATAAACTGGACAATAATCACTCAATGACATATGATGGATTCAATAATGTTTTCTGTTTATGAGTTTTATGGTGACATGATAAATCTTTTCATAGGTCTGGGAAAAACATCATTTATCTTTTGTTTGTTAAGGCTGGAGAGAGGTGTTAATTCTAGCATTTTCTTTTCTTTGATATGAGTAATACAAATATTTTTTTAAACATTGGAAGAAGAATTGTAACTAGAAATGTGCTAAATTAAATTTTGTTGTTACCTTTTCTTCTTGTATCATTTTCTGGCAGGTAACAGTTCAATTATAAGAAAGAAAAGAGAGAAGAAAAAAAAAAAGAGCAATGCAAGAAATTAAGCAATCTAAACTTACGCAATAGTAATAATATCCAAATAACAATTCATATAAGTTCATACAAAATTTTGCAACAGAGACTCATATTAGCACTTTTTCCCAGTCCTCTAGACTGTCATCTTTTGGTTTTTCTGTAAAAAGACAAAATATACCACTTTTGCTGAGGCTGCTGTTTATGTTAAAAAAAAAATGTTATGTGTGAACCAAACATACAGAACTCATCAGTCCTTTGCTGGCAGTAAATCATAATGCAGTTTTATCCAGGAAACATATGAATCTATAAGAGCTTCAGTAAACAGTTCACACTCTTACCATGGTTTTCCTGCAAATCTATAATTTCTCTTCCATCCCTCAACCACCCCCCCCAAAAAAAAAAAACCAAACAATTATACATTTTGCTTAAAATGATTTCACATTTAAAATGAAATACAGTTTTACTTTACTGAAGCTCTAGTATGGGAAAAAAAAATATGACAGCAATTGTTTTAAGTTTCGCCACCTCAATGTAAAAAATATACATGTGAAGAACTAAAAGATAGATACAGAGTTGTGGTTATGAATGGATACAAAGCATTAGAGAAAAAAACAAAGCATTAACGAACTGTGAGAAATGTTACAAGAATGAATCCTTCAGACAAATAATACTTGAGAGAAAAGAAATACCAATGAAGAAATGAAGGACACTAGAAATACTACAGCTTATGGATAAAAAGGCATTATAAAGACAAAGATAAATATGACACAGATATATAAAGCAAATGCAAACAAGCTCAAGATGACTGGCTAGATGAGCAGTGCAGGAAAACTGAAAACCACCATCAAAAAGATTCTAAAAGCATATACAAACAAATACATGAACAGGCAGGAAAACAAAATACAACCCAGTTTGTTTGAAATCAAAGGAGGACAATATGATAATGAGGAAGCTGGACACTGTAGAGGGGTAGACAGAACAATTAATAAGCCATATGGTGTGGAAAATCCATACTTAATGTCAAATATAAACAACTGTGATGGACCACTAGTACTTGAAGAAGAGAGAAAGTAACAAGACCAGATAAAACATCTGTAGAAGAAATAGAAGCTCTTGGTGAATCTGATGTAAAAGTAATAACAACATTAACATCACACCCATAACATTGGCTATATTACTAATGAATGATTAAAATCCACCTTCATAGCTTTGCAAAAGAAGCTGAGGTCAAAGAGTGTGAAGACTTCAGAGCAATAAGCCTTACATGTCATATCACAAACCTACTATTTACAATTACTATGAGAAGAACTAGACACAGAATAAACATGAAAATAGAAGATGAGGAATCTAGATTTCTAGAAGGAAAAGGAACACACAGTGCCATATTTGAACTAAGAACTCTGACAGTGAGAATTTCAGAGGTATAGAAAGACTTATTTGTATTCATTGACTATAACAAAGTATTTAATAAAGTGAAACATGATGAAATTATGAAAATGTTAGAGAATATAAAATACTGATATTAAAGATCTGAGAATAATAATAATACTTTTAAAAATGTGTTGTAATCAAGAACTCACCATCAGGGTAGAAAAAATGATAGGCAAATATCAACTAATAAAGCAAGAGTTAGGCAAGGCTGTGTCCTTTTACCTTTGTACAGTGAAAATATGAGAGAAATAAAAAATAATCAGGAATTTGAACTGGAGACTACAATGTGAACAATCTACGATACGCAGCACAGGTAGCCAAAAATGAAAATAAAAAAATGTAAAATTCCTGTTTCCATGCCAATTAGGCATATTGGGGAGTACGGTGTTAGGCCCGTATTTACCATGGCCTCCGGCACATGAAAGTGTGATGTGGTCAGTATCACGCCTGGCCACTTTACCTTCCCAGAATTCTCTGGTACCCATTTTTAGAGGCTGGGTGAACCCTGTGGCCTTTTTGGTGTGTACCAGGAAAAAAATCCCACTGCTGGGACTGAACCTGGTACCAACAAATTAGTAAACTGAGCACCTAACCACTTATCTAACCAGGCTGCCAAAAAAAAATGAAAATAGCTTGCAGAAATTATTAAATACAGTAGGAAAAGAAAATGAGAAGAAAGGACTCACCCTAAATAGCAAGAAAACAGAAACAGTGGTTATGTAACAAAAAAGAACAAAGCCTAAATGCAGTGCTAAAGTACAAGAAACAACCTTGAGGCAAGCACATACATTTAAATATTTGAGCACACAAGTAACATCAGACAGAAAATGGATTCCTGAAATCAAGAATAAAGTTCAAAGGTTCAAAGTTCAGACTCTTGCATCATTGCATTCAGGATAGCTCCATATATGGTTCACTACATGCTGCAGCATCCATCCAAGAGTATGTTTGCTATTAGTTCCCATCAAGTGTAGGTTCTTTATGATGCATTTTCTGCCACACAGTTTAGATTTCCAACCAGTACCCTTACTTTGTCCCAGCTCCAGCAATCGTTTCACAATTACATTGTTTTTTTCTTCCATTCCCACTCCTCATTTCCCCCAGTCTTTCAAATACGGCATTAGCAATGTCGCTCTTGTCCATTCTCAGCCTGCCATTTATTTTAGCCTGTCCAGCAAGCCTATCTGCCACTTCACTGCCATGTATTCCCACATGCCCTTGACAGTAAAGCCACGTTAGGCTCATCACAGCTGACTGGCTTAACAGATGAATCCATTCTTTTCAAAGAACTTTTTTCTCAATCTTACGAGGCATGATCTGTGAATCCATCATAATGACGCCATGAACTACACCACAGGCAGCTATCCATTCAGTTGTCGCTAACACAGCCTTAATTTTCATTCACATGCTTGATGCGGTGATTTCAAGAACAATTATGGCAAATCAAAACAGCTTTCAGCCGAAGGAGAAACATTTTGTGCAATACATCTCTGCCACTAACATTAGAAATGGAGTTCTAAAAGGCTACATTGAGACTATCCTATTTTATGGAAGTGAGTCATGGACAATGAACAGATTGATACAAAGCTCACTGGAGCAAGAGAGATGTGGTTAATTAAAGGAATGTTAATAGTGCCAAGGGCAGTGAAGATAACAAACAGGGAATGTCTAACAAAAGCAAATGTAGACAGGAACCTAGTTAAATCCATAAACAAATGAGTCATTATTTATTGGAGAAGGGGAGGGTTTTGAAATCATAACAAGAGGAAAGACAAATAGGAAGATATGGAGGGGAAGACCAAGAGATTAAAAAAAAATAATCATGGACAGTCTAATGTGATTACATAATAAACAACAACCGAGTTTATGGAAAATATCAATGACTGAGATCTAAGAAGAAGGATGGCTGTCAACACTTGCCAACATGGCACACAGTAACAATGGTGATCCAATACAAGCCAAGTGTTTTATTTTCTGCTATATTCTATTTCTGGCATGACTGCAAATTTTATACTAGTCCCAACACTAATTAATTAATTTGTTAAAAAAAAAGTAATCCTACAACTAGAACATTGACTTGGATCAATAAAGTGTGTTTCTAGAAGCATATTTAATTAATAACGCTGAACCACTGAAATAATAAATGTCATAGGTAAGGTACAATTCTTGTTTCCATGCCATTAAGGCAGTGGATATGGTGTTAGGTCTGTATTTTCCATGACCTTCATCACATGAAAGTGTGACATGGTCATTATAACACCTGGCCACAAAATCTCATAAGGTTTAAATAATGAGCTCCAATATTATTTCTACTATTCTTTCATTCGCTGTTATATGACACCTGTAACAAATAACATAGTTCCATTTTTAATAGAAGAATGTGTCATACAAATAACTATGCAATAATACTTTTACAGTCAATAAATAGTATTAAAATGTATCCTGATTATTTTAGCAAACAAATACATCTTACATCCTTCCCGTGCCGTTAAACAGCACATAGGGCCCGCATGGTAGTTTGCAAAGTTTTCCTGTCTTTGACAAGCTTTTCAACCTCATCAAGGGATTTTCTGCCTATTAATTTGGTCTCTCTAAACAATGTCCTCTTTAGAGTTTCACTTAGTAGACTTCTTTTTCTTCAGCCTGTTGTATTTCACTTGACATGTTTTGTGATTCTCTGACTGCTTCTTCTCATCAGGTGGCCGACATATGTCCATCTCTTTTTACTGATCACCCATGAGACAGGTCGTTGTTCACTTATCTGGCTTATCTCTGCATTTTTTTAAAATTTGTTCCATTTTATAGCAAGTATTTTCCTTAGGCATTTGTCTCCAATTGGAGAGAGAAGATTAGGAATAGAGAGGATTGGAGGCAAACTTTATCTCTGACAATGAGCCTTAATAGCTTAGAAAGCTGAAGAGGAAGATTTGTTCTCAAAACAGTCTAATTTCTTGTCTATTTCTTTAAAGCAGTATTACTGCACTACCTAAAGCAGAGTCCCGGTCACTACAGAATTAGTGACACGGTACTACTAAAATAGAATCTGTTCTAAACAGGGAGTCATTTTTTCTGTGTGATGTGACACGATTATATTACATGAGCAATAAACTTGTCTGTACATATAGTGTTATGTACCGTGACTATTACATTCTGACAATGAGCATTAGGCTCAGAGACACCCAACATATGTAACAATGATATTCACTCTGTAACAGGACAACCCAGGTAACACTGACTCCACTACTCATCCATAGACGACATGACCAGTTACATGTAAATCAACAACTCTACACCACAATTAACACTTAACATGAATCCAAACATCACAGGATTCAGCCGACACACTGTATATGTTTAATGATGAGATCCCATTTGTACGATGAGTGTTGTAACGATGTAGAGTGTAAAACTTGATGGATACAATTACAAAATAATCATCCAAAAAAACATAAGTCCGGACGACTAACATCGCCATAGAACTAGGTCAGACATTCAACCTTTGTCCAAAAAACATGGACAAATAGACACACAAATCTACATGACTACTACAACAATTTGTCTTAAGAAAAACAATCCATCACTACAACAATTTAACTACAGAATCTCTGTCCCATCCTAGAATCAAACACACAACCTCTCGCTACAACATTCTGACCAAAAACTCCCCTCTCAACTCATTCACACCTCCCGCCTAACCTAAACCACGTGACTCAGAATTCTCTCGAAACACAAGATATTTTCTCCGTGCTTGGCATACAGTGATGAGTTGTGGTCTACCAGACCACAGCCACAGGGTTACACACAAAACAATCTGTACAGAATGTTATTCTGTTACATCTTTAGCTGTTTTCCAGCTTTTGCATGCATAAATGAGGGTGGATATTAAATTTGAATTGAATAATCTTAACTTGGTTTTTGTGCTTATAACTTTTGAATGCCATATGTTCTCCAGATTCTTGAAGATCAATGCTGCTTTTGCAATTCTAACTTCCTTTCTGGTGTCACCATCCTGGTCTATGTAGCTGTCGAGGTATGCAGACTGATGTACTTCTTCAAAGCTGTTCCTACAAAGTATATTTGTCCTTCTTTATTAATGAGAGGTTTCATTATTTTTGTTTTTTCCTTGTTAATTTCAAGTCTTATTCTTCTAGCCAATGAAGACAGGGTATCTGTTTTTTTTTTTTTTTGCATCAAATTCACGTTGTCACTGATAAAAGTTACATCATCTGCAAAAACAAGATCTTCTAGTTGGGTCCCAAGTATCCAATCAATGCTCGTTTTACCTATGCAGTATTTTTTTCATTATGAAAATATATAAACTAGGACAAAAGTGGGGAACAGCTTTATTACTTAAAGATTACAAAGTTGTGACGTTTTGGAGTGAGCCTTAATCATACAAAAACATACAGGATGAAGAAATAGAGAGAATCAATAAAGTATACATTCACATGAATGCTATTAAAAAAAATTAATAATGAATAGAGCAATTAGCTGTAACTGTTAGAAGATGTGACTTGTTGTCCAATGCTGTGTGTCAGAAATGACCTTGGTAGGGCATAGAGATTGTTTAAATGGAGACCTGCAATGTGTGGTCGGTGGGTCGTAACTGGGGGTGGTGGGTGGGGAAACTGTGGAGGGGAGAGAGAGTGGCATAATGTTAACCTAGCTAGGAGAAGGTGAAATAGATGATTATAGTTAGGGTAGAGGGGTTGTAATGTGATGCTGTGAGGAGGTTCTGAACTATGTGTAACAAGTGAGAAAGGAGTGGAGCTTAGTAGAGAGGGATTATAATTGTTGAAGAGGAGAATGTTAGGTGTAGCTGAATAGCGAGTTTAACCTGTGTGGTTCTAGCATCCCATAATCCTGAATGTAGTGGTTCTCAAGCACTAGGCAGCTTCTGTCATCTGTGTGACATTGTTTGATGGCTGTTACCAGAAAATCAGATTTGCATATGTAGTGGGAGCCACTGAAATGATTTGGGACTGGTTTCGAAGCTTGCTGGGTGATATCATACAGATGTTTCTGCATGTGGTCCCCTAATCTGAGGCCAGTCTCACCAGTATCCTGCATATTTTGCATATGATGACATATGTCACATTATGGGACTCGCATGTGAATCCCTCATGAAGAGTGAGGATAGTTTTGGGAAAGGTAATCATTTTCATTTCCCAGACTACAGGGCAGGTAACATAGCGGGGGCAGTTACATTTTCTGGTACCAACATATGTAAGGCTCTGCTTCAAGTGGCTGTGGACAAGGATGTCCTTAAGGTTTGACTCACGTTTGTATGAGAACCGAGGTAGATCAGAGAAAATATCGTGAATGTTGGGGTCGAGCTGGATTTGTGGCAGATGATGATACAGAATTATCTTAACTATCTGACCATTGGGTGGAAAGGCAGTACTAACTTAATTCTGTCCAATGGAGTAACAGGCTTTTTTCTGAATGCTTCCTTGTGGCTCACTAGTTGGATATGGTTGAAGGCCTCATAAAGGACATTTTCTGGGTAATGGCAATGATGGAAAAATTCTAATAACTTGTTGGACTGATCTATAAAGTCTAAGTTATCCTGACATATGAGCAAAGACGGAGGACTAGGGAGTATGGGATGGAGTTCGTACAGGTTTTTTCATTATGAAGTCTACTGCAATTTCAAAAAGCAAGAGAGATAGTAAACATCCTTGTTTCATGCCTGTTTCAATCTGGAACTATTTGCTCATTCCTTCTTCTGTATACGGCACAACATGGATTAATTAACTGGCACAAAATCTCAAAGTCTAACAAGTGCTTCTGAAATTATTCTTTAAATCTCTTTATAAAATGATGGAAGGTGGCTGGAACTGACTCTGCAGACTGATTTATGTCTTCAAATACAAAACTCTGCCATTATTTTCTTGTCTTTCATTATTTTTTCCTCCTTTTTTTTAATAAGCAATCTTTTAAAGATTCTTACAGAATATGTATCATTTGATCAGAGAGCTCCAAAAAATAAATAAACAAAAATGCAAATACAGAGAGAAGTATTTTTATTATTGTCAGAATAAGTACTTGAATAATACCTACTTTCATGAGGATAAAATTTAACAATTTGATACAAATTACTTAAAAATACAAAGCAAAAACATTTGTGAACATTCATTTTTACAAATAAATCAACAAATCCTAGCAGTCTAAAACAGAATAAATGAAATAAGGAGAAAAGAGGGACATTACAGGTAAAATATTAGCACAAATATTAATTTACAAATATGTTGCTCTGCTTGTTTAGTGCACATGGTGATAAAACCACAATGTTTATTTAGTGCACATGGTGATAAACCCACAATGTTTATTTAGTGCACATGGTGATAAACCCACAATGTTTATTTAGTGCACATGGTGATAAACCCACAATGTTTATTTAGTGCACATGGTGATAAACCCACAATGTTTATTTAGTGCACATGGTGATAAAACCACACTGCTTGTTAAGTGCACATGGTAATAAACCCACACTGGTTGTTTAGTGCACATGGTAATAAACTCACAATGTTTATTTAGTGCACATGGTGATAAACCCACAATATTTATTTAGTGCACATGGTGATAAACCTACAATGTTTATTTAGTGCACATGGTGATAAACCCACAATGCTTATTTAGTGCACATGGTGATAAACCCAAAATGTCTATTTAGTGCACATGGTAATAAATCTATCATGCACTGTGCAAAAAGATATGGCATTCAGGTATCTGGCCAAAAGAATGCAAAAGAACTGTATTCATACCACTGCCAAAAAAGGGTAACCTGAAATTATGCACAAACTACAGATCTGTTGCTTGATTAGTCATTCCAGTAAAATTCTGTTAAAAATCATAATGGGTAGACTTCAACAGAAAATAGAAGAAGTCAATATGGTCCAAGCTGGTTTCAGGCAAGGAAGAGGATCATATATTCAATCTAAGATTAATAATAGAGAAATGCAGAGAGTTTAATGTGAATCTATATTTATCATTTATAGACTACTCAAAGACATTTGATTGTGTACAACACCAGAAACTTTGGGAAATAATGGAAAAAATGGGATTTCCAACACATTTGATACAATTAACATCACTGCTGTATCTAGACCAACAAGCAGCAGTAAGAATAAATGGTGAAACAACAAGTTGGTTTGACATAAAACAAGGGGTCCGTCAGGGGTGCATATTGTCACCCTACTTATTTAACTTGTATACTGAAAATATAAATGTTAGAGAAGATGCAGACAAAGAATATTACAATGCCATAACAATTGGAGGTTATGAAATACCAGAGATTAGATATGCTGATGACACAGTGTTACTGTCCACAACACAAAAAAGAATGGAAAAACTAATTATGTCAGTCCGTAAGAACAGCAAAGAGCAGAACCTTTATCTTAATGCAAAGAAAACTAAATTGATGACAACTGACAAAACAAACAAGGCAGCTGAAATATATATCAATCAGGAAAAATTGGAAGAAGTGGAGAGTTTTGAATATCTTGGATCACTACTAACTAATAATGGAGATACAATGAGGGAAATTAAAAGGAGGACATCTATTGCTCTTCAGAAAGTAAAACAAATAAAGAATCTGTGGAGAGGAGCAGACAGAACTACAAAAATAAGATTTTTAAGGGCATGCATCATTCCCATGGCAACATATGCCTGTGAGACCTGGACACTTAACAAAACAGCTGAGAAACACATAAATGCCTTTGAATGTAAATGCTACAGAAGAGTTCTCTAAATATCGTGGACACAAAAAAAGAACAAATATATCTATACTACAAGAGCTTAATACTGAAGAAGGCTGGCTAGTAAAGATGATTAAAGAGAGAAAACTTAAATATTTTTGACACATTAAATGTCATGATAATTTAGAGAAGACCATATTGGTAGGATACATAATGGGAAAAAGAAAGAGAGGAAGACCAAAGTGAAGATGGCTGCAAGACATCATTGACGATCTGCAAATGGATGCAGCAGCAGCAGGCCATCTTGCTCACAACTGAGAGGCCTCCAGGAGTGCTGTTTGGGAGGCAAAGTTCCGCAAGGGACATGGAAATGAATGAATGAATGGTAATAAACCCACAATGCTTATTTAGTGCACATGGTGATAAACTCACAATGTTTATTTAGTGCACATGGTAATAAACCCACACTGCTTGTTTAGTGCACATGGTGATAAACCCACAATGTTTATTTAGTGCACATGGTGATAAACCCACACTGGTTGTTTAGTGCACATGGTGATAAACCCACACTGGTTGTTTAGTGTACATGGTGATAAACCCACACTGGTTGTTTAGTGTACATGGTGATAAACCCACACTGTTTATTTAGTGTGAGTAGTGAAATAGTGTGGCAGCAAGCATCTTTTTTTTTTTTTTTTAACTTTGAGTACACTAACAATAACAACATTACAAGTCATTTTGTCTCAACAAGTTTATGTGGCCACAATATCATCTGAAATAATTTGGCAATGAACATTCTGAAGGAAAAGACACATTAAAAAAAGTTCAGCTTTAACATAAAAAAAGGTGAATGATCTGTGTGAGCAAATGTCAGCATTTATAACACTGATTTCCAATATCAGGTCACAACCCAAGTTAGGGTCACAGGGACCTGAGAAGATAATAAATGGATTCATATGAACTGAAATTTATAAATGTTTTGTGGTTAGTAGCAAATTTACTTCACATTTAAGGCAATCAATTAGTTTGTTTTTTTTTTAAAATGTAAATATTTTTAAACATCTTACTCATGGATCGAGTGTCACCTAACAGTGTTGATTTCTTCTTACATCTTTTATCCTTCCCGTGCTGCCAAACTTCACATAGGCCTTGCATGGTAGTCACCAAGTTTTCCTGTTTTTGGTGAGCTTTTTAACCTCATCAAGGGATTTTATGCCTACTAATTTGTCCTCTCTTAACAATGTCCTCTTTAAAGTTTCAAGTGGTCAACCTCTTTTTTTTTTGAGCTGTTGTGTTCCACTTGATAGCTTGTTATGGGATTCTCTGACTGTTTCTTCTCATCACATGACTGACTGTTGGTTTCACAGGTCACATATTATTGCTGATCTAAGGTCTGGTCACATACTATTGCTGGTTCAGGGTCATGCTAAAAGAAATGAGAACCACTGATTTAGAGAAGCATCCACTTATTTCACTAAGACCATGCGCACACGCACGCACACAAGCACACACACATATGCACAGCACACACACACACACACACATATATATTCTGCCCATGTTTGAGGCCCTCACTGCAGAATGCTAAGGACACATATCTGGTAAATTAGGACCTTTCTCTTCAATGTTAACATTTTGTTGTTCAATGCCCATAGTTTACAACTGATATTTCCCTTTCCTGTTCAAGTATTCATGTTTTTGTTCTAAGAGAAAGTGAAAGTAACTGAAGATCCAAGATAGCTGTACCTGTCCACTGATTCAGACAGGTTCTCATTCAGTGTTAGACAGGTCAGTGTGATCATGAAAGGTCCTAGAATCACTATCTTGTTGATACTTATCATCACAGTTGATATTCATCAGTATGCTCTGGCAGTATTGTTAATCAGAGATTGTAGAGTCATGAGGAGAACAAAATCAACACTTTCCATCTCCACTACCTTCTCAGTATAATGAGTACCAATTGGCAAGACAAAGCAACAAATTCTGAGGTTCTGTGTTAAGCTTTCATCAGTGATTACAACACTAAGAAGCAGAAAACTAAGATGGTTAGGGCATGTGGTAGGAACAGATGGTGGCTGTATTCTCAAACAGATTTTGTATGATGAACTTATAGTGGGAAGGAGATGACAGACAGACTAAAACTGAGATACAAAGATGTTTGTTAAGTCATCAATGAGATATTCTTCTATCAGCCATGGAGTCTGGGATGAACTTGCAAAAGACCAAGTCACATGGACAGCAATTCTGTGTAAGTATGCAGCGTTATCTGAGGGGGAATGAGGGCCAAAACTGAAGTTAAAAGATGCAAGCACATGGAAAACTGGACTTTGCAACACACAAATTGAAGTTACTCTTCTCCATTATGCAGGTAACAACACAGGTAGTCAGCCAAGAGAGACACTGTTCAGCCAAATAATGCTTGGCAAAACTCACAACAGCTGATATCTACAGTTTCAAACTTATCCTCCTAGATCAAAAATGCCAACATTATATTTTATACTGTCTGTTGCATGATACATGACTTAAATTAAGTCATAAATAAAACCAACATTTTTTTTCTAGGTTAGAAAATCCCCACCCACCCACAAATATAGGATAATGAACTACAAATGTAGGATAATGAACTACAAAGGAGGTAAATGATCTAACAAGATAGCACATACACACACTCATGTACATACACACACACAAATACATTTTCAATGGAGTTCTTCTGACATTCAGACTAAGATGGAGATGGAAAGACAACATAGAAAAGGATATAAAAGAAATTGGCGCCACCAACTGGAGAAAGAATATTAAGAATAGAGAAGAATGGAAGAGAACTTTATCTGCAACAGTGAGTGTTAACTCACAGCTACTGAAATCATCAACTTAAATTTAGCTGTGATGTTTTTATTTAGAGTACACCACAATAAACTTTTTAAAAAATGCTTAAAATCACAGTTCTGGTTTTAATAAAATGTAAAAATCAGAAATGGTTCTCTTTCAAAGCAGATAATATTTCTGAACAAAAAAGCATAAAGTAAAAAGACTAAAATCCTAATTTAAGTTATAATTGTACAACCCACATATGTACATTGATAAATTAAATGGTTTATATTTATATAGATCCAGAGCTTCAGAGTTAGCTCCCTTATAGTAGGATGAAATTTTTGAAGGCAGATAAGAAGACCTTAAAAAGTCAGACATAAAATGCACACTGAACAGAAAGGTTGACAGAGAAACAAGAAAGATACATATCACCTAATCATAAAAGTCAGCTTGAGTTGTTACTGTAATTTTTACATTTTATATATTAACACTCAATAAAGTTTAACATATTCTATATCCTATATCAACCAAAATACTGGCCATTTGTCAGTTCTTTTCAGAGCAAATGAAGGAAATAAATTTGATTGCAAATTTCCTAACTTCACCTTCCATTTCATTTTATGTTTATTTCATTTTATGTTTTCTTCAACTTGTTTGAAATTTATACTAGGGGAGATTGGTAGGTTCTCGGCATAAGGTACAAATACTTGAAACACACAGTTGATATTAGGTGCATTTGTAGATTAGGTTAATGTAAGATTTAACATCAAGTTTCAAGAAATTAACTGCAACCATTTTTTTTTTTTACAGTCTACTGAAGTGATAAGAGGTGGCAGAAATTGAGAAATAGATAAAATATCTCACTGAGCAGTCATTTGCTACCTCTACATCAAGGGCTTATCATCGAAGGAGATCCATGAGAATATGGTAGAGACTAGGGGAGAGTGCCCCTTCTTACAGCACAGTGAAGAAATGGGCAGCTCATTTCAAACATGGAAGTGAGAGTCTGGAAGATGATCCCCGTCCAGGGGGATCAAGAACGGTAACCACCGACAAGAATCCATGACATGATATTGGAGGATCAACGACTAACTGAGCAGTAGATTGCTATTGAGTTGGGCATCTCTCAGGAACGTGTTCATGCCATTATTCACAATGATCTTCAAATGACAAAGGTCTCAGTTCGATGGGTCCTGAAACTTCTTGGAGCTGATCACAAACAACAGCATCTCAACATGTCAAGAGACAAGCTTGGCTTTCTGCAGATCCTGAAAGTTTCTTCAGCAATTTGTGACTATGGATGAAACTTGGGTTCATCATTTTCAACCAAAAAACAAAGAACAGTCAAAGCAGTGGAAACATCATGGATCCCCACCTACAAAGAAAGGAAGGGTGGTTCTGTCTGCTGTCAAAGTGATGGCTTCCATCTTTTGGGATTCAGAAGGTGTGCTATTGGTAGACTATCTTCAAAAGGACATAATGGTTACCAGGGCCTATTACGCTAATCTTCTGAAGTAACTGCGGGTGAAACTGATGGAAAAGTGTTGAGGGAAATTGATGAGAGGAGTCATCTTTCATCAAGACAATGCTCCAGTTCACAAGTCGGTGGTGGCAATGGCTGCCATTCATGAGTGTGGCTTCCAGCTTCTTGAACATCCTCTTTATTCCCCAGATTTGGCCCCTTCGGACTATTATCTGTTTACCAAAAAGGAGCTCAGTGGTAACAAATTTGCTTCAGATGAAGAAATCATTCATGCTGTAGACTAATTTCTACTGGCACAAGATGCTGACTTTTACAAGGAAGGGATCCATATGCTCCAGGATCGCTGGACTAAGTGCATAAACATGTAAGGTGACTATGTTGAGAAATAACCCAAAAAAGTTGTCCACAAATAATCTGTTGTACCTTATGCCGAGAACTTATCAGTCACCCCTTGTATCACTGTCTTCTTTTGCTCACTTCAGCTATTTCTCACCATTTTCCAACCTTATAAATTATAAATATGAGTACTACATCAACTAGCATATTTTTCCTTCATATAGCCTAGAACCCACTAATTTCTTTTTCTATGAGCACTTATTCACAAAAATACAAATATTTCAGATTCTTTTTTGTTATCTACAAACCACAAACAATATGTACCTGAATTATAAATTTAAAGACCTTTTTTCTTCTTTCAGGCAGATGAGGTTCATAAGCCTTTGATGGCAGCTCATCTAGGAAAACTCTGATTTCAAACCACCTGCTGCCTCGTGGGTTAGACTCATTTTAGAGACAGAGGCTAACAGAGTATAAACAAAAGATAAATCCGAGTACACTAGAGGTGTCATCTTGTCCAGTAGGGATAATCACGTGTGAAAGGTTATACTAGACCAGCAGCATGTGAAAGCGCACAATATTAAGAACAACATAGAGTTTGGAACATTGAACATTAGAACATTAACAGGACTGGAGAAGTTAGACATCATAAAGAGAGAAATGATGAGAACAGTGTGGAGACAGACATAGAGGAATGTTATAATATGGATGAAGGAATGAGACAATGTAAACCATATGAGGTCAACAGCGCAAGGAGATTTAAACACAAAAGTAGGAAAAGGTCAGGAGGGAGAATCAGTAGGAGAATACAGACTAGGGCAAAAGAAATGAAAGAGGTGGGAGAAGTAGTAGGAGAATACAGACTAGGGCAAAAGAAATGAAAGAGATAGGAGAAGTAGTAGGAGAATATGGGCTAGGGCAAAAGAAATGAAAAAGGTGGGAGAAGTAGTAGGAGAATACGGGCTAGGCCAAAATAAATGAAAGAGGTGGGAGAATCAGTAGGAGAATATGGACTAGGGCAAAAGAAATGAAAGAGGTGGGAGAAGTAGTAGGAGAATACGGGCTAGGCCAAAATAAATGAAAGAGGTGGGAGAAGTAGTAGGAGAATATGGGCTAGGGCAAAAGAAATGAAAGAGGTGGGAGAAGTAGTAGGAGAATACAGACTAGGGCAAAAGAAATGAAAGAGGTGGGAGAAGTAGTAGGAGAATATGGACTAGGGCAAAAGAAATGAAAGAGGTGGGAGAAGTAGTAGGAGAATATGGGCTAGGGCAAAAGAAATGAAAGAGGTGGGAGAAGCAGTAGGAGAATACAGACTAGGGCAAAAGAAATGAAAGAGGTGATAATTAATAGAATGGGCAGAAAATAATAGGATGATAATTGAAAACACATGGTTTCAGCAACACCACAAAAGACTAAGGACACGAGAATCACCAGATAAGATAACACAGAATCAGACTATATCATTGTCAATAAGAGATTTTGAAATTCATTAATATCTGTGAAAACAAGACCAGGTGCTTAATGCAACACTAATCATGCATTGCAGGATCTGCAGAAAAATGGTCAAGATTGTCTCTTGACATGTTGAGATGCTGTTGTTTGTGATCAGATCCAAGAAGTTTCCAGATTCATATCGCATGTGAGTTATGTACTGTAAGACTTCACCATTCAAAAAAGTCAACAAGAACTGGATGCAGAATTAATGAAGTTACTGGTTGCTTGTCTGAAAATGAAATCACACAAGTGAAAAAGATTTAACTACAGTTTAGGCTACCTTCTCTCTTGATAATGAAATGAAAACATGAATGGGAAAGGCAATCTTTTTTTTTTCAGAAAACTGAAAAGAAAAGAGCATGGAGCAACAGAAAGTTAACATGCAAGACAACATGCCTGAAATATCAATCCCACATGATTAGCACTCCCTTATGGTGGATCTGAAAATGAACTATATATGAAGATAGAAGAAAAATATTTAATAGTTTTCATCTTCACAGAATACTGAACATGAAGTGGCCAGTCGACATAAACAAATCTGAAGTACTGCAACATTTTAAGCCTCCATCCATGTTGATAACACTAGATGGCAGAAGATCAAGATGGCTTGAGCATGTTGCATGAACAGATGGCACCCATATCATCAAGCAAATATAAAATGGTGCAATTCTTGAGCAAAGAAGGATATAAGGTAGACCTAAACTGAAATACATGAGTGTCCATGAAACATTTTTCTATCAGCCATGATGACTTAGAATGGATGTATCACATGTAGAGTGACTCTGTACATAGGTACTGAATCATTTCAAAAGAAAACAAACTGAAGACAGAATAAGTGAATGCAAACTGATTGCATCTTGTAACACAAACCACTTGTTGTAACTGACTATTATGCCCCACATTATGGTATAATCAGCCAAAAGAACAGATGTAAAGTAAGATAACACAGTTTTGTACAATTAGACCTAAAAAAAAACTTGTAGACAATGCACTTTAGTGAGACGTGAGAGAAAGAAAAATCACAAGAGAATTACCTGTTATTCAAACCATGGACTCCAGTAGGACAAGGGGCCATCTAGCCACGAGAGAACAGCATACTAATGAACTGCACTATCTCGCATCTCCAAAAAAAAAAAAGGTGTTTGAAAGTGAAGTCATTAGTAACTGTTTAGTGAACATGAGGATCCCCAGAAAGAAATGAGGCCATTACATAGAAATTCCATGGCTTAGATTCAGTCTCTCTAGCAGGTACAAACTTTAGATAAACATACACATGGTCTCCTGCCATGTCAATTGAACAGTTACTAATGACTTCGCTTTCAAAGACCCTTATCTGGAGGTGTGAAATAACACAGTTCGTTAGTACGCTGCTCTCTTGTGGCTAGATGGCTGCTCATCCTACTGGAGTCCGTGTGTGAAAGGATGCGTACATGTTAGATTGTTGATACATGTATGAAGTTACCTGTGGTCAAGTGATGATTATCTGTGATCTGTACTTCACATTCCGTTTGCTGTTTTCAACGACAACCCAACGAGATTGAATTTCAAGAACTTTCAAGAAACATAACTGCTAACCAACGTGCAACTTTTCACAAAAGGACATCAACAACTCAGCCAGTGTCCAGTTTCTTTTCTTGTCTTTTATTAGCTTACTGTTTGCCCAGAACATCATCAACATAATTCTGTTTACAAGAAGCAAAATCATGCCTCCTATCAACTGGACAGGGCTGTAATTGGTCTTGAACCCCTTTCTTAAAAAGGGATCCCGTCCACTGACCTAAACAAAGGAAAAAACCAACATCCACCAAACCAGCCACTACTTTTCTTTTTAATGTTCCCCACTGCTATGTGTCTTGTGTTTCGTCATCGTCTTATCTCTAACTAATTGGTGCTCAATTTGACTTTCCTGTCTTTGGCATCTGCCGCCTGTGCAGTTTTAATAAACTTCTCAAACTTCCGGTCATACTGTCACATAATCCTCTGTCTTCCCAGGTTTTTAAAATAATTTTAAAATCTAACTAATTATTGTCTTTTTTTTCCATTGGGAGGTTGCTTGGAGAAAGACAACATCTCATGAGCAAAACAAAACAAAACCATGCAATGAACCTCAACAGAATTCAATTATATATAGATAACCACTTGCAGTCAATAATTAGGTGCAGGGATTGATTGATTGATTGATTGATTGATCTTTATTTCAAAAGGGTTCAGAATTGGGCATGCAGGCCCGTCTGGCATTCTGATGCCAATATTTCAGTACTAACAAAGTCATCAATTAATGTTATACAAGGGACAAGCAAAAAAATGTCATTTCTATCTTACAACCAGGTAGGTGGCAAAAAAAAATCTCAACTCCTTCTCCCACTGTATAATAATGTGAATGTAGAATCTACAGGGAAAAGAAATCACTCACATTTCCTCTTTATACAATAATGTGACATTATATATATATATATATATATATATATATATATATATATTTATATATATATAATATATATATATATATATATATATATATATATATATATATATATATAAGTAAGTAGAATTCACTACTACTATTTCATACTGTCTCTAAAACAAGGAAGTAGAATCCACTACAACCACCCTCTTACAACAAGGTGAGGGAAAGGAAATCAACTCACATTTCCTCTTTATACAATAATGTGACAAAATATATATATGAGTAAGTATAAAACAAAAATTTGACAGTCAGTGACTCGTACACTCTGTATGTCACAAAGTATAGATTCAATCATGTAATATTATGGTGTACTGTATCGTACAATCATGTAGGGCCAAATATTCTCAGCACTGGACATTTTTAAAAGAGCCTTCAACATCTATAAACTATATATATGGCACCTCCTGAAGTATATAAATGTGTAAATCTGTGAATATCTAAAGAACTAGTGTAATATATATATATATCATGTCCCTGTTTTATTTTCATTTACATGGCTCAATACTGGTCGCTGTCTATTCTACTGGTCTATGTCTCCCTGTTTTTTTTTTTTTTAAAGTCCATGGAATACAATGGGGAATGTTTGTCCCCTCACAGAACCAACTTTGTTGAAGAACAATGACAACTCCCATGCATTGTTAGCTGGACATTTATCCACAGGAACATGCACTGCCTCTATCAATTTTCCTACTGTCTCCTAAGTTGATGACGATGATGATGATGAAGATGATGTAGCTATGAGGTGGTTCATCGCTGCAGACCTCAATAAATTTGTAGAGGTCACTGATAGATCAGGTGTTTGTTCAGATATCTGCAGATCAAACAATACTGTAAGTAAAAGAATTTCAAATAATCAAAATTCTGTTACATGGAAGCAAGACTAATTTTCTAGCAGAGGAAAAAAAAACAACAGAACTCTGCCGCCATTTCAACTTTGTTGAATATATACTGAATATATAAACCATGTTTCGTGTTGAGACCACAGACAATTAATTTTATACAAACTAGAGTTAAGGGAGCAGAATACTTTAAACATAGAAAAACTGCTTACATACAACCTGTGGAGATGGGATTCTTAACTAGTGACCCAAATATTTACTCGATAGATACTGTGACCCTGCATACAAGTAAGATTGTTGATACGTGTATGAAGTTACCTGTGGTCGAGTGATGCGTATCTGTGATCTGTACTTCACAATGTTTGTTGTTCTTGATGACAACCCAATGAGATTGAATTTCAAGAACTTTCAGGAAACACAACTACTAACCAACTTGCAACTTTCCACAAAAGGACATCAACAACTCAGCCAGTGTCCGATTTCTTTTCTTGTCTTTTATTAGTTTACTGTTTGCCCAGAACATCATCAACATCAGTTCTGTTTACAAGAAGCAAAACCACGCCTCCTATCAACTGGACAGGGCTGTAATTGGTCTTGAACCCCTTTCTTAAAAAGGGACCCCAACTACTGGCCTAAACAAAGGGAAAAAAACCAACATCCACCAAACCAGCCACTACTTTTCTTTTTATTGTTTCTCGGTGATATGCATCTTTTGTTTTCATCGTCTTATCTCTAACTAATCGGTGGTCAATTTGACTTTCTCATCTTTGGCGGCTGTCTCCTATTTAATTTTAATAAACTTCTCAAACTTCCAGTCATCAACCTCCTGTCATACTGTCACACCGTGGTTCAAATCCCAGGTAATTCTCTTGTGAATTTTCTTTCTCTCACGTCACACTAAAGTGCTTTGTCTATGATTTTTTTTAGGTCTAATCCTACAAAACTGTGTTCTCTGACTTTACCATACCAAAGACTTGTTTCCTATTTATAAAATAAATTTATAAGAGAACAGCTGCTCCACTACATGATGCTTGAAAACTTTCATAAACACCAACCCAATTCAAAGTCATGTTCTAAAAATGAATACTCCATAGTATAGTTGAGAAAGAGCCATTATTGTTACTTATATGATTCTGCAAAGTACACAATTTTTAAGAACTTGTATATGTTATGCTTAGACCAAACTATGCATTTTGTACTATGCTGGATCACACTGCAGTTTCTATTAAACTCATGTTGCATCTCCATGATCAAATAAGAATCTAATCTGCACAAAACTAATTTAGCATCTAGCAAAGTCTACAGTGCTCAGTTATGTACCCAGTATAACACTTCATTTAGCTAAATTTCAAATTATACTGTGCAAAATTTTAAAGTTCCAAACATAATAAATGTTGTCTATGAAATATAAGCTAGCATTCAATATTCAGTAAACACTTCCATAATGTAGACAACAACAAAAAATAAATGAAAAATAATAACTCCTTCAATTTGTAAACTCTGGTTACTTCAAGAAAAAAAAGAACAGGCATACAAAAAGGCTCAGACACACACACTCTCTCTCTACATGTTATTTCTCTTCCCCCACCCACACACACACACACTCTCTCTCTACATGTTATCTATCTCCCCCCACCCACACACACACACCTCTCTCTACATGTTATCTATCTCCCCCCACCCACACACACACACACACTCTCTCTCTCTCTACATGTTATTTCTCTCCCCCCACCCACACACACACACACACTCTCTCTACATGTTATTCTCTCCCCCCACCCACACACACACACACACACTCTCTCTCTACATGTTATTTCTCTCCCCCCACCCACACACACACACTCTCTCTCTCTACATGTTATCTATCTCCCCCCACCCACACACACACACTCTCTCTCTACATGTTATCTATCTCCCCCCACCCACACACACACACTCTCTCTCTCTCTGTTATCTATCTCCCCCCACCCACACACACACACCACTCTCTCTCTCATGTTATTTCTCTCCCCCCACCCACACACACACACTCTCTCTCTCTACATGTTATTTCTCTCACCCCACCACACACACACACACACACACTCTCTCTCTACATGTTATTCTCTCCCCCCCCCACACACACACACACTCTCTCTCTACATGTTAATTCTCTCCCCCCACCACACTCTCTCTCTCTTACATGTTATTTCTCTCACCCCACCCACACTCTCTCTCTACATGTTATTTCTCTCCCCCCACCCACACTCTCTCTCTACATGTTATTCTCTCCCCCCCCCACACTCTCTACATGTTATTTATCTCCCCCCACCCACACACACACACTCTCTCTCTCTCTCTCTCTCTACATGTTATTTCTCTCCCCCCACCCACACTCTCTCTCTACATGTTATTACTCTCCCCCCACCCACACTCTCTCTCTCTCTACATGTTATCTCTCCCACACCCACACTCTCTCTCTCTACATGCTATTTCTCTCCCCCCACCCACACTCTCTCTCTAATGTTATTTCTCTCCCCCCACCCACACTCTCTCTCTACATGTATTTCTCTCCCCCCCACACACACACTCTCTATCTCTCTCTCTCTCTCTCTCTACATGTTCCCCCCACCCACACTCTCTCTACATGTTATTACTCTCCCCCACCCACCACTCTCTCTCTCTACATGTTATCTCTCCCACACCCACACTCTCTCTCTACATGCTATTTCTCTCCCCCCACCCACACTCTCTCTCTACATGTTATTTCTCTCCCCCCACCCACACCTCTCTCTCTACATGTTATTTCTCTCCCCCCCACACACACACTCTCTATCTCTCTCTCTGCATGTTATTTCTCTCCCCCACCCACACACACACACTCTCTCTCTACATGTTATTTCTCTCCCCCCACCCACACACACACTCTCTCTCTCTACATGTTATTTCTCTCCCCCCCCCACCCACACACACACTCTCTCTCTACATGTTATTTCTCTCCCCCCCACACACCACACACTCCTCTCTACATGTTATTTCTACCCCACCACACACACACTCTCTCCTCTCTACATGTTATTTCTCTCCCCCCGACCCACACACACTCTCTCTCTCTCTCTCTCTCTCTCTCTGTGAAAACACATTTATACTACTGCTCAACAATCTAGGATGGTTACTAAGTATCAAATACAAAGAGACTTTACTCTCTTCAAAAGCGAGCAGTAAAACTTATTAGTGACAAAGATCAAGCACAAGCAACTAATCACCACAAACATATTAGAATACTGCCTCTTAAGAACAGGTTCCTCTTTAACAAAGCCAAGTTGGTACATCAAATTCTTTCACTGCATGTTCCACCTTATCTATGGAACATGTTTAGATTTAGCCCAAAGTGTAGTCAATGCTTAAACAACATATGTCTTCCAAAACCTAGACTTGATCTTTACAAGAAAAGCTTTACTTATTCTGCTGCTCATCTTTGGAATACCCTCCATCCTATATAAAAAATATAAACTATACTCCTTCCTACAACTACAGACTCTTTCAATATCTATTTGATGTTGATTACATGCCTCCGTGATTCACAAAAGTTATTCTAGACTGCTCTTGCAGACACCAAATTGTTTATTATGAATAGTACCAAAATTCTGGTTGGTAGATGGTCATGTATATATGTATATAGTTAGTTTCTGTAGTCATTTATATATGTATGTAGTTAGTTTCTGTAGTCATTTACATATGTAAGTGGTTACTTTCTGTTGTCATTTATATATGTGTGTAGTTACTTTCTGTGTTGAGTGCATGGATAAGAGTGAGATGTGAATGTTATACTTTAATTGCATTTTTTGTCTCTGAGCTTTCCAATGTTAGTTATGTTGGTTATATAAGAAGAATATTTGTAAAATGTCTGGAACAGAGTGAAAGTTGTATGATAAAGGGCAGAATGTCAGATGGGCCTGAGTGCCCAATTCTTAACCCTTTGGAAATAAAGATCAATCAGTCAATCAATCTCTCTCTCTCTCACACACTCTCTCTCTCGCTCTCTCTCTTTCATACACACTCAGATAATATGAGACTAAATGATTGTTATGCTTCCCCATCCAACACTTTCCAGTAAAATTATTAATCAATCAATCAATCAATCAATCAATCAATCAGTCAATTTCTCACATACACACACATGCACTCTCTCTCTCTCTCTGATAATATGAGAGTAAATGATTGTTATGTTTCCCCAGCCAACACTTTCCAGTAAAATTAACAATCACCCATAACAGAATGATATGGCCAAACATCAACCCAACAAAGCGTGATGATGCTAAGTCAATATGTTGTTGCAATGTTTATGGGAATAAGCAAGTATTTTTAAAGCAGCAGCACAGAATAAGTTTTAAGTTGGCATTTTGAGATCCTCTGACAGTGTTGCTGAAAGAAATACTCAGAAGAACAATAAATCCTGAAAACAAAAGTCCTAACAAAGAACTGGCTAAGAAATTCTGACAGTCCAGTGAAAAGTTAATGCATGCTTGAAGACTGCAATACAATGTAAGAGCAATCAAGTGTGGTTACTGGTTCAGACTGTAAAAATTATTTCCCCTTTGCTTTCCATGGGTGCTCAGATCCCACCTCAACATATCCATCAGTGTCCTGCAGCTGATAATGCCTGTCCTGTGGTGGCTGATAAGTCCTCTTGTATATCCAGTATGTCTCTCGTTCTTGGCCATGCCAATCTGTACTTCCAGTCTAAGCGGTGATGTGGATTCACTGCTCTCAAAGTCCTCCACTCTGTTTATCTCTTTGAATGCATTAACAATATCAGCTCAGTCCAGTGGTTGTCCATCTGCAATGATGGCTGAGCCAGCCAACCTATCAGTTCTGTCATTTCCCTGGATACCCACATGCCCTGGTACATATATGAAGGTGATTCTGTGGATGGTTGATTTCTGCAACAACTCAAACCATAGCCTGCACACAATCTGTCTCAACTTTCCAGGTCATTCTCATCAAATCACTTAGTGTTCTGACCTGGGCATAGTCCTGTGACTCCAGCCAGATGAATGCTTTCATCACTGCCATCACCTCCATCATCATGCTGCTTGTGGTCATAGTAAAGCCATCGCTGGGTTTTTGGATTATTCTGCTCGCTAGATGAGTAAAACTTAAAGTAATGGTTGCTCACTAACACTGCTGTATTATGAAAATGAAAGAAAATGCAATAACAAAACCAAAGAAATACTTCTAAAAGCAGTGGTTTATTTACTAAATATAATTATACGGTACTTATAAAAACAATAAATGAGATACAGTGCACCACCTTGCAACTAGAAAACTGAATATAAAATTACCAGACCTTCAGAAGTGATAATTTTGAAAAAAACTTCTGATTTTTACAGTGTGCTTGATGATACAAAAGCCAATATAAAACTTATTTTGTGGGCCACCTCAAAGTTTCTGGCAGTCTACAGAAGCATGATGGCTGCAGGTGGGAAAAATTAGGAATAATAAAAATATCATACCAGATATTGTTGCTGCCGGCTCTGTGGTGACAAGCATCAAGTCAAATAAGGCAATTTAGATGGCTTACATATACATGTTTAGCAGCATCTTAAACTCATGTTATGAAAACATGATTCTTTACAGTATCATAATTAATTTTTGGCTGTTTTAACATGAAAAAAGCTGTTATAACAATGAAACTTAAAAAAAATAAAAACCAAGGCAGTGTAATGATCACAACAGCTCATTGAAAATGATAAAGTAAACAGATGACTATTTAATCTCTGAAGAATGTTGTCTAAAAGCTTCATAATGTGCAGTTTTACAACAGGGGCCCCAAAGTAAGTTTACAATGGTTATTATTTGAACAGCATTTATTTTGACATAACACACTGTGTTTCATGACAGACATGTTATTTCTCCATGTGGTAGCCAAGACTACTGAGGTATTTGTCTATGTGTATGTAACAGTTTTTGAGCAAAGTTAGATAACTCATCAGAGAATTGTGAAATGTTATGGCCCTTAGTGACCAGTCACAGATTATCTGCCCCTTGTCTCATCTTGCATGAATTTTACATGAATCATGCTGAGTGGGCGAGAGTGAAAGCAAGAGATTATTTCTAAACTGCATAGCTTAGTTAGAGTGAATGAGTACTGTACTGAAATTCTGAACATCACGAGGAAAGTATTAAGAATATTCAAGAAGATCTGGAAGTGGAGAGCATGCATTGAAATGTCATGACTTAGATAGATGTAGAGAAATGGACAGATACAGATAAGTTGTCGAAAGACAACATACAACCTATTTATGTTTTTCTGCTATATGTAGGACAAGTTTTTTTATGCTTATCTTGTAAAATGTGGTGTCTTAGACACTGAGCACTATGTCACTGCTGTTTTGACATTTTCATCACTCTGAAATATGCTGCTACCGAAACAATCTCTGAGAGCTGGGAAAAAGTAAAAATCACTTGGCACTAGATCAGGGTTTTATGACAGATGATTCAAATTCTCCTACCGAAAACACTGCAAAAAATTTCTGAGCTGAAGTAACCGTGGGTGGGAGGCATTATAACAGAGGATTAACACACCTCTGTCAAGAGCCCAGAATGATGATGTCTGATGGCAGCTCATAAGTGTAATGAAAGTAAATGGAGGTGTATGGTTCAGTTTTATGAAGTTTTACTTTTCTGCATCTGTCTGGGCACACTTTGTGTTTGACTTTTATACTAGTTAGATCCAAAAAGCTAAGTCTATATTTTTCATCTATTTTTGTGTTTTTATCTGTTGTGTTGTTTTTGTATGTGGTCCTTGAAAAGGGTGTTTGCCAAATATTGGATTGTTATGTGTTCTTTATTTGTATATGCTAATTCTTGCTTTCTGCCCACTTTTCTCAATTTCTTTGTAAAACTGAACAATAACCTCCATTTACTTTCATTACTAGATACCAAGAGGACTACAGGAGAGCTGTTAGGGCGGCAAAGTTCTGCAAGGGACATGCAAATGACTGACTGACTAGATACAGTTTTACTGGAGTTGTCATTTCTCTTATCTTGTAAATGTACCAGTGTTGTACAATACACAGATGCATTAATTGCTGCTTTCTTTCTAGGAAGTTGACCAACAACACACCTTTCTGATCCCAGAACATAGTAGCCATCACTGTGAAACAGACAGCACAATCTTAAATTTCTTGGTTTGTTGGAAGCCCAGATGTTTATACTCCATGCTTGAACATTTTGATTCTGGGGTGCTACGATGAACCCATGTCTCATATCTGGTGATAGTACGTTCCAGAAAGTCTTGGTCATGAATGGCACGTTGCTGCAGGAATGACAGGACATAAGTCATTTTCTCTGATCTGTGGTTCTTGGAAAGGGCTTGCAAGACCCCCTGTGCACGCACCTTATGAAATTCCAACTTCACAATCACTTTGGACACTCTTCCAAGTGACAGACTCCAGTCATATATCAGTTTATTCACAGTCACCCATCAGCTCTCCAATACTGAAAGTTCAAAGCATGTTTTATTACTACTGTACCTGCTGTCACAGGTCTGCCACTTCAAACTTTATCACTGGTTGTCACTCACCTGGTTCAAAATTCTGCACACCATTTTTTAACGTGCTGTTAACTCATCACATTGTCTCCACAGACTTCCACCAACTGGCAAAGAATTTCCACAGATGGCAGCTGTACCACAGCATGAACCTCTTGTCTGGACCACTGATACAGGGTATCCTCCATCTTTAACTGAGTGCTGCCATCTGACATGGTGTTGCCAAATGATGAATTTGAAAAATTCCACAACCATGCCCATTAGTATGACAGATAAAAGGGATGGTGACTACAGTAAATTAGTCTGACATCATTGCTATGTATGTTACATGCCTTGTAAACTTATTTCTGGAATATCCCTCAAACATGTATGTATCTCCTTCGATGATAAACCCTTGATGCAGAGATACAGAATGACTGCTCAGTGATAAATTGTATCCATTTTCTCAATTTCTGCCACCCCTTACCATTTCAGCATTCTGTAAAAAAATAATTGGTTGCAGTTAATTTCTTGAAACTTGGTGTTTAATCTTACATTAACCTGATCTACAAATGCACCTAATATCAACTGTGTGTTTCAAGTATTTGTACCTTATGTCGAGAACTTATCAACCACTCTTCGTACATGGCTATTTTTTTCTTCCACAACTTAGAGAGAGCCATGCACTCATTTCTACAGCTAGGTCACTGGGGCTCCCCCTAGTAGACTTGAACCACCGACTTCACTGTGAGAAATTAGTGCGCTACCTCTCAGGGAAATAAATAAGAAAACAGAATATATACATCAACTTACCTGTGAACGCCTTACAACTGAAATGTAAGTTGTAGTCACTCTGAGTACACAGAGAATATGATATCTCCACAACTGCTGTAACTGTCTCATCTAACGGTGTAAATGTTAAGGAAGCATAATCAGCTTTGTTGTCAACAGCAGTAGACCCATTGGATGATAGTGTTATATTCAGATAGCAGGGTGTGGCCGTGTTCTTTGCACGCAACTCTAGTTTGTTTTGCTGTTTGGCTGTAAAATTGAAGTCACAGTTTCCAGACAAGGTACCAGCATAAGGCTGCCCATTCACTGTCAGCTCAAGAACTGCATTATTCTCATCTGGTTAAAAGAAAAAAAAAAAGCAGAAGACATTCATTCATTCATTCCTTTGCATGTCCCTTGCGGAACTTTGCCTCCCAAACAGCACTCCTGTAGGCCTCTCGGTTGTGAGCAAGATGGCCTGCTGCTGCTGCATCCATTTCCAGATCGTCAACGATGTCTTGCAGCCATCTTCGTTTCGGTCTTCCTCTCTTTCTTTTTCCCATTATGTATCCTTCCAAGACTGTCTTCTCTAAATTATCATGACGTTTAATGTGTCCAAAATATTTAAGTTTTCTCTTTTTAATCCTCTTTACTAGCCAGCCTTCTTCATTATTAAGTTCTTGTAGTATGGATATATTTGTTCTTTTTTATGTTCATGATATTTGAAGGACTCTTCTATAGCATATTCATTCAAAGGCATTTATGTGTTTCTCAGCTGTTTCGTTAAGTGTCCAGGTCTCACAGGCATATGTTGCGATGGTAAAGATGCATGCCCTTAAAAATTTTATTTTTATAGTTCTGTCTGTTCCTCTCCAAAGATTCTTTAGTTGTTTTACTTTTTGAAGAGTGATAGATGTCCTCCTTTTAATTTCCCTCATTGTATCTCCATTATTATAACATCCTGTTAACAAAAACTGACTTCAAATCCTCAGTGACATTTCATTCTGTAATACTGATAATAACAACATTAGTAATAATTATAACAATTAACAAATAAAACAAAAGCCAAGAATAGGACTAGAGATAAATATTAAAAAGACAAAGGCCATGAAAATTAGAAGGAAGAAAAGAAAAACCTGTAAACACAAAATATAAACAGAGAAACACAAGAAAATTTGGCAAAATTCATATTCACAGGACACTTGATAGCAGACAGTGGGAAATATGAGATGGAAATTATTAGAGGAATAAGAATGGCCATAAGTACTCTAAAAAGAATGGGAAAAAAACTTAACTGGAAACATTTAGAACAGCAACTGAAGCTGAGAGTGATAAAATGTTATTTATACTTCACACTCCTCTGTGGTGAAGAAGTCTGGCCATTTAATAAGAAAATGGAAAAAAAGCAGGCCTTGAAATGTGAATATACAGAAGAAAAGGATGAATTCCATATATGAAAAAAGAAAGCAAAATACTGACATTATACTACATCACAGAGGAAAGTGGCGTATGCATAACATTTTACAGTTGTCTTATATGTCACAAAGTAAGAACTTTTTTCATTATGTTTAAAGTGCACTTGGGATCTTTTCTGGTACACACCAAAATAGGCCCTGGTGTGCACCTAGCCTCTAAAAATGGGTATCAGAGAAATCTGGAAAGGTAAAAGCAACCAGGCATGATACTGACCACATCACACTTTCAGGTTATGAAGGTCATGGAAAATAATGGTCTAACACAGTATTCCCCAATATGCCTTAATGGCATGGAAATGGGACCTTTACCTTTACCTTATAGTGTAACTTGGGCATTCCTATTTTTCCAATGAATTCCATTTCCCATCATTTGATAACATGTGTATTTTATATTTTATAAATCATACTGTATATGTGATCATTACTAACTAATAATGGAGATACAATGAGGGAAATTAAAAGGAGGACATCTATTGCTCTTCAAAAAGTAAAACAACTAAAGAATCTGTGAAGAGGAACAGACAGAACTACAAAAAAATCAGATTGTTGAGGGCATGCATCTTTCCCATCGCAACGTATGCCTGTTAGACCTGGACACTTAACAAAACAGCTGGGAAACACACACAAAAAAAAAACAACCTTTTAATGTAAATACTACAGAAGAGTCTTCAAATATCATGAACACAAAAAAGAACAAATATATCCATACTACAAGAACTTAATATTGAAGAAGGTTTGGTAGTAAAGAGGATTAAAGAGAGAAAACTTAAATATTTTGGACACATTAAACATCATAAGAATTTAAAGACCATTTTGGAAGGGTACATAATGGGAAAAAGAAAGAGAGAGACCAAGGTGAAGTTGGCTGTAAGATATCGTTGATAATCTGCAAATGGGTGCATCAGCAGCAGGGCATTTTGCTTATAACTGAGAGACCTACAGGAGAACTGTTAGGGAGGCAAAGTTCCACAACGGACATGCAAATGACTAACTGTATATGTGAAGTTCACTCCATGGAATCATCTTCAACAATTCACACGTCTATGTTCTCAGCCTTTCAGTAACACACATTCCATTTTGTCACAAATTTCATCCTATAACTAAGTCAGAGTCTTCAGTATCAACTAGTGGTAATGTTTTATAATAATTATCAAGACTGATCTTTCATTTTATCTATTAACAAAAGGTGTTAAATAGTTTCAGCATGTCTAAAAAAATTTCCTTTAGTTTCCCCAGCATAGTTTTAACAAGAACAATAAAAAAAACTCCACTTCTTTTGTTCTTTTTCTTCTGGCAGCATGACATTCTTTGTGACCAACATGGCGAAGATGTTGAGGTACAGCATCATGTCTGCTTGGTAGTGGGTTAAGTTGAGGTACAGCATCATGTCTGCTTGGGAGTGGGTTAAGTTGAGGTACAGCATCATGTCTGCTTGGGAGTGGGTTAAGTTGAGGCACAGCATCATGTCTGCTTGGGAGTAGGTTAAGTTGAGGTACAGCATCATGTCTGCTTGGTAGTGGGTTAAGTTGAGGCACAGCATCATGTCTGCTTGGTAGTGGGTTAAGTTGAGGTACAGCATCATGTCTGCTTGGTAGTGGGTTAAGTTGAGGTACAGCATCATGTCTGCTTGGGAGTGGGTTAAGGTGAAGCACAGCATCATGTCTGCTTGGTAGTTATATGCTGAGAGGACTTTGTGCAGGAGGTAGTGAAAGATAAAGATCTGAAAAAGTTTTGGCAACTGCACAGAATGATGAATAATAAATCTAGAACAAGGAATGGCTGCAACATCAAGAATGAGAACAGTCAGGTGTTGGAGACAGATGCAGAGAAAGGGGCAGCATTCTTCCACAGATATGCTGATCAATCGGATCAGAGCAACATAAGCGATTGTAGATCAGCATGGAGCATTGTACCAGGATCACTATGATCTTGACAGCTTGCAGACTTGATCAGTGTTGAGGTGGGTTCAAAGACCATCAAGGAGTCTAGGGATAGTTCCCAGGTCCAGATGGAGTTCAGTATAGCCACCTGAAGCAAGAATTAGAAGTCAAGCTAAGATGGCAGAGGAGTATAATAACAATATAAATTCAGGTGATATACCAGAAGAATGGCTACACAGCTACCTGCTGCCACTACCTAAGCCAGGGTAAGATAAGACCAAACTGGCAGGGTACCGCATCTTAACCATGTAAAACAGTGTAAAAATATGGTAAGGTACTGGAGAAGATCATGGATAAGTAAAACTGATACAGGAATTGGAGAATGGTAGACAGCTTCCAGGCACGCTAGCAGCTATCGACACGGCAAAGACACAACAAGCAACGCATCTGTACTGGCATATGATGTATATGAAGGGTTTCTGAGGAGAGGAGAGACACCAGTTGCTGCACTGGATCTGGAGGATGCCTATAAACAGAGCTGACTACAAGGCTTCTCAAACATCAGTTAATAATAACAACCACACAGGGAGGTTGACCTGCACAACTCCTCAAACTGTCACTGAGATCCAGCATTCCATCTGTGAGAATCAAAGTCTGACCATTCAAGAGCTTTATGAGAATGTGGGAAGTGATTCTGGGACATATCAGAAGAAGATTCTAACTGAAGAATTTGACATGCACCACATCATAACTAGATATGTCCCCAGGATCCCCACAGCTTACCAAATGTAGGATTGTGTCAATGTCTGCACTGAGTTTCTAACAACACACCTCAGAGAATGAAACCTTCTTTTCTAAGATCGTAATTTATGATGGCAGCTGGGTTTATGGTTATAACCCCAAAGCAAACCAACAATGGAAGAGTTGAAGGTCACCAAAATCCAAAAATCACAGATAGTCAAAAAGCAGTGGCAAGAGCTCAGTGATCTTTTTCTGTAGCATCAAGGAAACTGTGCACCAAGAAAGTGTCCTTGCTGCCCAGACTGATAGTGGATATCATATTTTAAACATAAGATTAATAATAGAGAAATGAAGAGAATTTAATGTGAATCTACATTTATATTTTATAGACTATTCAAAAGCATCTGATTGTGTACAACACCAGAAACTTTGGGAAATAATGGAAAAAAAATGAGATTCCAACACATGTGACACAATTAATATCACTGCTGTATCTAGGCCAATAGGTAGCAGTAAGAATAAATGGTGAAACAACAACTTGGTTTGACATAAAACAAGGGGTCCGTCAGGGGTGCATACTGTCCCCTTACTTAATTAACTTTTAACTGAAAATATAATGAGGAATGTTAGAGAAGATGTAGACAAAGAATATTATGATGCCATAACAATTGTAGGTTATGAAATACCAGAGATTAGATATGCTGATGACACAGTATTACTGTCCACAACACAAAAAGGAATGGAAAAACTAATTATATCAGTCTGTAAGAACAGCAAAGAGCAAAACCTTTATCTTAATGTGAAGAAAACTAAATTGATGACAACTGACAAAACAAATAAGGCAGCTGAAGTATGTATCAATGAGGAAAAATTGGAAGAAGTGGAGAGTTTTGAATATCTTGGATCATTACTAACTAATAATGGAGATACAATGAAGGAAATTAAAAGGAGGACATCTATCACTCTTCAAAAAGTAAAACAACTAAAGAATCTTTGGAGAGGAACAGACAGAACTATAAAAATAAAATTGTTAAGGGCATGCATCTTTCCCATCACAACATATGCCTGTGAGACCTGGACACTTAACGAAACAGCTGAGAAACACATAAATGCCTTTGAATGAATATGCTATAGAAGAGTCCTTCAAATATCATGAACATAAAAAGAACAAATATATCCATACTACAAGAACTTAATAATGAAGAAGGCTGGCTAGTAAGGAAGATTAAACAAAGAAAACTTAAATATTTTGGACATATTAAATGTCATGATAATTTAGAGAAGACAGTCTTGGAAGGATACATAATGGGAAAAAGAAAGAGAGGAAGATCAAAGCGAAGATGGCTGCAAGACATCATTGATGATCTGCAAATGGATGCATCAGCAGCAGGCCATCTTGCTTACAACCAAGAAGCCTACAGGAGAACTTTTAGGGAGGCAAAGTTCCACAAGGGACATGCAAGTGACTGACCTACTGAAGCTTTACACTATTTGAACTTGTATATTTTAACCATTTTTAAATTAATAATTTGTAAATAGTACATGAACTAAGTTGGCAAATTTTTATTGTTTTCTGAGCTGGAAAACTGATTTTTCTTGCACAGTAAACTAACACTATTGTTCTGGAAAAAGAGATGTCAGTCTATTAATAACTATACTATTGTTCTGGAAAAAGAGATGTCAGTCTGTTAATAACTATCTCACTGCTTTCATATGCATACTTTTTTTCATGAATCTGCTACTCATATTATGAAACCAAACAAAATTTGTATGACCAAATATTTAAAACTGGGTACTTAGTAAATCTGTAAATTGCAATGAATTAAAGATATATATTAAGTTCTGACTACTAAATCCAAACATGTCTGTGCAAATAAAGACACGGCCAATCCCTTAAAATTTGTTACCAATGTCAAACTTGTCTCCTAAACAAATCACCAGAAAGAAGGATCACATGCACAATGAGATCAATGAATAAGATCTTACTCCAACTTTAAGGAAAAAAAAGGTAATCCTGTTATGCCTTAGAGGCACATAGGGATATGGTGTTAGTGCCCATATTTTCCTTGACCTGTCAGCACACTAGAGGGTGTTTTGGTCAGTATCACCCCTGGCTGACTTTCCTTCCCCAACTCCAGAAGAAGATGGAAAAGACAAACAAAAAAGATTATAGAAAAGACACAATACAAAACAGTTGAACTTCTTACTTGAAATAATTCAATTAATTACTCTCAGATAGGAAGATAATGGTTCTGGGCACAAGAATTTGCAAGATGGATTAGTGACATCAAAGTCACTATTACTAAAGAAAGAAAAAAGTATAAATCACACTCAGTAAGACCTCACATTTATGTTTCCACACAATAGAGTTGTCTCCCCACATTACCTCCTAGTACATGTGACAAGAAAATGTAGAGTAATCTGATCCAGTCATGAAAATACACTTCTACACATAAACATTTTATTACTTTTCCGAACCCCCCCCCCCCCCCCCCCCCCACTTGTGGTACCCGGGATCTGCAAAGAATAGGACCACTGTACCCTACCACGCATGATCATAAAAGGCGACTAAGGAGGGTTCGGCATAGGGCCAGCAACCCTATCTGGTAAAAAAACTATCAGACTGCTACAGAAACGGAAGCAAGGGAAATAACAAATGCAGTTGGAAGGAGAAATGCTTATCAGGAAACTGAGCCCATGAAGGTTGTAGATGAAAGCCAGCCACTGGAAGTCCCCAGCCCGACTGCAGACCTCCTGGAACCTAAACACAAGATGCAAATAGGCAGCTGGAATGTAAGAACACTTAACCAGACTGGAAAACTAGCACAAACCTTCAAGGAAATGCACAGATACAAACTAGACATACTAGGAATACAAGAAGCAAGATGGACAGGACAAGGCAGAAGGAAATTAACAACACAGCACACAGAAGATACAATAATATGGTCAGGTAAAGAAGATCTTCATGAAGGAGGAGTAGCATTGATTATAACAAAAGAAGCATCAAGAGCATTTCTGAAATGGACCCCTATAAATGAGAGATTATTATAAGCACACTTCAACTCAATATTCATGAAGCTGTCTATTATAGTTTGTTATGCACCTACAGAAGCAGCTGAAGAGGAATTTAAAGATTTTTACAACAGCCTCCAAGCCACAGTAGAAACAATACCCAAGCATGATATGCTACTCATCTTGGGAGACTTCAATACAAAAGTAGGTGAAGGAAATGAAGATAGAAGAAGATTCATGGGAAGAGAAGGAATCAGAGAAATAAATGAAAGTGGAGAAAGACTGGATTTTCTGTGAAGAAAACATGATGACCATCGGAGGGACAATTTTCCAACACAAAAACATCCATAAAGTGACTTGGAGGTCCCAAGATAAAACCACAGAAAACCAAATTGATCACATACTAATAAACAACAAGTGGAAATGGTCACTACAAGATGTGAAAGCAAGGAAAGGAGCAGATGTAGGAAGTGATCACAACCTTCTGGTAGCAAAAATCAGACTAAAATTAAGGAAAGCCAAAATCGGAGGACACAGAAAGATACATTTTGGTACAAGAAAATTAAAAGACCAGCAAACAAGAAATGAATTCTCAATAATACTTAAGAACCGCTTCAGTGTCCTACAAGAAGAAGCAGAAATTCCCATACTAGAGTTCAATAAAACACTACAGGAAACAGCAAAAGAGGTGCTGGGATATCAGAAATGGAGAAAAGAGGAATGTATAAGCAAGACCACATGGGAAAAGATAGAGCAAAGAAAAGAAATCAAGAAAAAATTACTGAACACCAAATCACAAAGGCTTAAAGAACAAGTTTTAAGTAATTATGCACAAAAAGACAAGGAAGTGAAGGAATCATGCCGTCAAGATAAATGTCAATACTATGATAACTTAGCTGAAGCAGCAGAGAAAGCAGCATATGTAAATGACATAAAAACCATATACAAAATCACAAAGCAGATGACAGGTAACTTCAGCACAAGATGTGAGAGTGCAGTAAGGACACATAAGGGACAACTGGTCAGTGGAGAAAGAGAAAAAATTGAAAGATGGAGGGAACACTTTAACACCCTACTAAACAGAACACAAGCAGCACAAACAATAGATATACCTGAAGCAAAAACGGAACTAAACATCAATACAGGATCAATAACAATAAGTGAAGTAAAGGAGGCGATAAAGAAGCTAAAATTAGACAGGGCACCAGGTGAAGATGAAGTGACTGCTGAGATGTTGAAAGCAGAAGAAACAGAAACACTAAAACAATTTTGCTGGATACTACATCAAATATGGGATCTAGAAAAAGCTCCAGAGGAGCGGAAAACTGTCCTTATAGTAAAACTACCAAAGAAGGGTGACCTCAGAGATTGTGGGAACTGGAGAGGCATTACCCTACTGCCACTCACCAGTAAAGTATTTTGCAGAATACTCATCAACAGAATTGTACCAGCACTTGATGGAAAACTTTGGAAAGAGCAGGCAGGATTTAGGAAAGGAAGATCATGCATAGATCACATATTTGTACTTAGACAAATATTAGAACAGGCAAATGAGTGGCATAGCACAACATATGCATTGTTTATATATTTTGAGAAAGACTTTGACAGTGTCAACAGAGATGCACTGTGGAAAATCCTAAGATGGCATGGCCTCCCCCACAAGATAGTGAATGTAATCAAAGCCCTATACAAGGGTTTTCAGTGCAAAGTGATCTGTGGAGAACATACCTCCAGCAGCTTTAAGGTACAAACAGGAGTGAAGCAGGGACGTGTACTATCACCAACATTATTTATCTTGGCAGTAGACTGGTTAATGAAGGAGGCAACATCAGATAAACGCAGAGGGTTACAATGAACCATAGAAACAGTGCTGGAGGACCTTGACTTTGCAGATGACATTTGTCTACTATCTAGCAGCCACAAAGATATGCAAGATAAAATAAACGAGCTAACTCAGAATGCAAACAACATAGGACAGCACAGAGGACATCAACAGCAGACTTACTAGAGCAAACCAGGCTTTTGCAGTGCTGCAGACTATATGGAAATCAAAAAAACTAAGCATAAATATGAAAATCAGGATATTTAAGAGTAATGTTCTAAGTGTACTACTCTATGGAAGTGAATGCTGGAAAATCACCAAAACAACAGAAAACAAGTTGAATTCTTTCCAGACTTAATGTTTACGAAGAATTAGAAAAATATTTTGGCCAAACACCATAAGAAATAACATCTTGTTGGCAGAAATGCAGATGACAGCAATTAGTGAAGAAAGACGCTGGCGATGGTTGGGATATGTGTTCTGAATGACTGACAATTTACTACCAAAAATAGCACTAAGATGGACACCACAGGGGAACAGAAGTAAGGGTAGACCAAAAGAGACATGGAGAAGAACAACAGAAAGGATTTTGAGCAACAGAGGGCTCACCTGGGCAAGAGCAGAAAAAAAAGGCAAAGGACAGGCATTTGTGGAAAACCCTTGCGGAAGCCCCATGTGCCCTGGGCACTTAAAGTTCAGAGAGTGAGAGAGAGAATTTCCCCCATGATACAAAGTTATTGATTTATAATATTATGAGGTCTGTTCAAAAAAGTATCCAGGAAAAATACAATAACTCACTTGGAGACTCTTTGAGGGCCTACCAGAACATGATCTGCTTTCTATCAATGTGTGGCTATCTTTGAAATGATTGTACCATTCCTCAATTTGTCTGACACTCATGGACTCATCGCCAAAAGCCTGCTGAATCTTCTGAATAGTTTTCATTTGGGTATTGCCAAGCTTTAGGCAAAATTTGATGCAATTTAATTTGTTCAAGTTGTTCCGTCATTTTGTGGCAAATGAAAATCTGACGGGCATTCTTTACACTCACTCACAGACTGAATGCAGCAACTGAGAAATTCTGCAGGCAGGAAAAAAATTCACGTATGCATAGAAAGGTCCCCTGTACCTTTCCCACCGGAGGACATCTCCTGTACTTGGTTTGTTTCTGCAGGGAAAAAATTAAGGTCAAATACTTTCTGAACAGACCTCATACCTTCACAAAATATATGTGCTACAATAACTTCTAAAGTGGAATTAGTATAGTTGCAGTTTATTGTTAACCAAACAATGTCATTCACATCTGATAAACATGTCATTCTATGAACAGTACACAAAAATTACTTTCTTACCATATATACCACGTAACTGTAATATATTACTGGATATTGGGGATGGTGCATTCTGTCTGGTCCACTGCATCTGTATGTCAGCATTAATGTCTGTGGGCTGTGCTGTGTCATTATATACAAGTTGATAAACTTGACTACTATTAGAAGAACAGTAACAGCCAGGTCGTGGAACACTGCTGCATGGGTCACTTAAATAGATAGGACATTCCTGTTGGTAAGAAATGATAATAATGTTTTTGGTAAGAAATGATAACAGTGTTCTCATTAAGATCACATTCTAAAAATGAATTTTTCAACAGTCCACTGAAAAATGTAAAAAAGTATCAGCATATTTAAACTGCTTTCTGTGACAGAAAAAAAATGCAGAATGAAATAACAGGAAACAAAGTTTGTGCATTATGAAGAAAGTTAGTGGTTACTGTGCTATATTCTTGTGTCTTTGTTTTCTCATCCTACTGGAATCCAAGGGTTGATTACCAGATGTGATTTTAATCTCTGTTATGTCAGATTATATGGTTAATCGTTTGCATTCTATTTCACTACAGAACAGAGTACCTGTTTATATTTATGCTTTTTTTTAAAACATGCTCTCTGTGAGTGTACAGCTCAGTACTTGTATATGTGGAACACATGCTCACACTTGACCATCACAAATCCAGCAATCAGTTATCTGGCACTAATTTCCATGAGAGACAATTCAGGTTTCCCTCTTTTCCTCTACTGTTTGCCGATGTTTGTAGAAAATCATAGGTTTAGCTCACTGATAAGTTTAACAGATCAAAGCAATATGATCTCACTTCTACTGAATTTTTTTGTCAGAGGCTTAGAGCTGAGGATCTGCAAATTGTTTTACAACTTTTGATTAGATTTCTGTGCAGCCATCAAATGAATTAATACAGAGCATGCTTTAACTCTTTCGATACCACGTAAAAAAACGCGGACGTTGAAATAACGAGCGGGTGTTGCGAAATTTTGGAGGTACCTTTATAAAAGTCATTCTAACAAACTAATTGTACACTCAACATAAGTGTATCATATATCAAATTAAGTGGAAATGAATGAGGATTTCATAAATGCAATATTTGTAAAAAAAAAAAAAAAAAGGAACTAGAGAAAAAATAGAAAAGTTTGTGAGAACAGAAAAAAATTGCGCCATGCAAGAGAAATGTCCACTAAACACTGCTATTTAGCCATTCACATAATTACACATCTTACATCCCTCCAGTGCCATTAAATGTCACATAGGGCTCACATAGTTGTTTGCCAAATTTTCCTGTTCTCGGCTTTGTTGTTAGCCACTAGATTCACTGCTGTTTCAATTTCATTAAGTGTAACTTCATCTAAGTTGACATTTAGTTGTGGGACTGGTAAATAGGTTTCAAGATTTATTAATTCATTTGGGTGTGGTTGATTAAGTATTTCATGGAAGTGTTCGGCCCATCTTTGCTTTTGGTCTTTACTTGATGTTAATAGGTTGCCTGTTTTGCTAAAGACTGGTCTTTCTCTGGAGATAATAGCAGCTGTTATCTTCTTCTGTATGTTTTATAGAGTTTTGCTATCTCCTGTTTTTGCTTCATTTTCTGCTTCTTTTGCCATATTGTCCATATATTCTCTTTTGTCTCTTCTAGCTGAACTTTTTACTTTATTGTCTAGTTCTCTGCCAAAACTTTTCCAAGATCTGTCTTTACATTCAACATGATTCATTTGGCTGCTCTTCTTTCATGTATGTATTTCCATGTGTTATCTGATATCCATGCTTTTCTACCTGTTGACTGCAGTCCAGCACTTGCTTTTGCTGCCGTGATTATGGCTGTGCTGTATGAATTCCATAATACATCTATATCTGTCTCATCTACCTCTTTGAGTGCTGTGAAATGTTTGGTAAGTTCCAGACTGAAATCACTGTTGGTATTTTCTTCTTGTAGGCTATGATTGTTTATCTTTCCGAGTGTTGATTTCTTGTGTTGGCTTTTCAGTTTAAGTCTTATCCTCCCTATATACAGGTTGTGATCATTGTTGACATCTGCACCCTTATATGCTCTATCAGAGATGTTCTGAATTGTTTTCTTATACAAAAATTATCTATCTGGTTAATTACACATCACATTAAAAAAAAAAACACACAACTATTTAAATCTTACACATTTTACCATGTTATATTTTAAATATGAAAAAATTAGATGTGAAGAAAATATTTATTGGATAAAAAGTGTTAAACAGAACAAAGGAATTGGTACAGATTCAGCTTCAGCTACAGCCGCTGTCTAAATGACAGATAAATAGATAAGGGAAGAACAGATACTTATGGTAATATAGAAAAATGTAGGCATAAAAAAACAAGCCACAAAATAATCACTTAAAATTCAGATTTACTGCACCTGCTTCCAAAGTTTAGATTTACTGCACCTGCTTCCAAAGTTTAGATTTACTGCACCTGCTTCCAAAGTTTAGATTTACTGCACCTGCTTCCAAAATTTAGATTTACTGAATCTGCTTTCTTAACTTTTTCTTCTTGAGCTTTCAGAGCCATTAAAGATCATGTTGCATATAAAGTTCACCTTCATTCCCCTCTAATCCTAATCTTTTTTCTCCAATTTGTGACATTAGTTTCCTTTATATCCTCTTCTATGTTGTCTTTCCATCTTTGTATTGATCTACCTGTTGGTCTTGTTTCTCTCATCTTTTGTGCATACATCATTTTTGTTTGTCTGCTCTCTTTCATTCTTACTACATGGTCCAACCAGCTTAGTCTGTTCAGTTTCAAGACATTTATAATTTGCTTGGATTTAAATAATCTGTCAAATTTAGTGCTATTTCTAGGTCTCCATTCTCCACTGTTGGTATCCTTTATGGGCCCAAAGATTCTTCTTAGGATCTTGTTCTCAAAGATTGTTGTTCATCTTTCTTTGTTGTACTTCATATTTATGATCCATGCATGATGACTGGTCTTATTATGGTTTTGTAGATTAACAAAAGAAGTACAAAGAAACATAAGAGAAAACAACAAAAAATACATACAAGATTGTTGTGAAAGAATAGAAGGACATCAGAAGTGTGGAAGAGATAGTGAAATGTTTAAAGAAATTGATGAGAAATGTCACACCTAAGCTAAATTTGTGGCGAGATGGGGAATACCTTGACAGAGACAGAGGAAATTCTAGAAAGATGGAAGGAATATTGCAGAGGAATGTATGAAACAACTGACTGTGAAAGCAGAATTCAACAGTGTGAATTATTATTGGAGGAGAAGAAGCTAAACCAACAATAGAAGAAGTTTATGGGCAATAAAGAATCTGAAAAATGGTAAATCACCAAGATGTGATGAGATAATAACTAAACTTATTAAAGCAGGAGGAAAAGAATGTGCAACAATCTATCATGCACTATGTAAAAAGATATGGCATGCAGGTATTTGGCCAAAAGAATGGAAAAAAACTGTATTCATACCACTGCCAAAAAAGGGTAACCTGAAATTATGCACAAACTACGAAACTGTTGCCCTGATTAGTCATGCCAGTAAAATTCTGTTAAAAATCGTAATGTGTAGACTTTGTAAGAAAATAGAAGAAGTCAATATGGTCCAGCTGGTTTCAGGCAAAGAAAAGGATCAAGAGATTATATATTCAATATAAGATTAATAATAGAGAAATGCAGAGAGTTTAATGTGAATCTACATTTATCTTTTATAGACTACTCAAAGGCATTTGATTGTGTACAACATAAGAAACTTTGGGAAATAATGGAAAAAATGGGATTTCCAACACATTTGATACAATTAACATCACTGTTGTATCTAGGCCAATAGGTAGCAGTAAGAATAAATGGTGAAACAACAACTTGGTCTGACATAAAACAAGGGGTCCATCAGTGTTGCATATTGCCGCTTTACTTAATTAACTTTTAACTGAAAATATAATGAGGAATGTTAGATGAGATGTAGACAAAGAATATTATGATGCCATAACAATTGTAGGTTATGAAATACCAGAGATCAGATATGCTGATGACACAGTATTACTGTCCACAACACAAAAAGAAATGGAAAAACTAATTATATCAGTCTGTAAGAACAGCAAAGAGCAAAACCTTTATCTTAACTCTTCCCGTACCGCGCCGCCCTTTAAGTCCAGTTCCGGTTTTACCGTCGGATCCCACGCCACCCTTTAAGTCTTCTGATTTTTTTTTCGTTAAAACTTGATGCAACTTTTCATTTAGCCAACCAGAACTCTTCTGCTCCAAAGTTACGCTATTTTAGCATCCGGTCAGGCTGGAAATGAAAGGAAATCACGAAGTGGATCGAATTCAGAGAATTTTTTTCTACTTTTTTCGAGGTTGGTTGGTAGAATGGTCATACTGACCTACTAGACCTAGCTTACTAAATGTGTTTTTCACATCTGTAGACCTGTTAGATTTATTGGATATCAAAAGCATCCGCAATTATCGATATTTATGCACCGGTATACACATTCTGCATTGGATTCTGGCACATTTCAGGTATGTAAAACTTTGATTTTAGTGCTCAGCCCTAAAAAAATATTTTTAGCGCCAAAAAGTCGTTCGATCTTTTCAGAATAGTTGTTTTTTTTCTATTCTTTGTTTTTTTAAAATGATAAATAACTTCATTTATGGAATCTTCTTTCATTTCCACTTATTTTAATATGAGATACACACGTGTTGATGAAGGAGTTTGTTTGTTACAATGAATTTTATAAAGGGACCCCCTTATATGAAAACACCCGCTCAGCCATGTAACATCATCATCGGTACCAGCGTAACGTCCGTGTTTTTTTACGCAGTACGGAAAGAGTTAATGTGAAGAAAACTAAATTGATGACAACTGACAAAACAAATAAGGCTGCTGAAATATGAATCAATGAGGAAAAATTGGAAGAAGTGGAGAGTTTTGAATATCTTGGATCATTACTAACTAATAATGGAGATACAATGAAGGAAATTAAAAGGAGGACATCTATCGCTCTTCAGAAAGTAAAACAACTAAAAAATCTGTGAAGAGGAACAGACAGAACTACAAAAATAAGATTTTTAAGGGCATGCATCTTTCCCATTGCAACATATTCCTGTGAGACCTGGACACTTAACAAAACAGCTGAGAAACACATAAATGTCTTTGAATGTAAATGCTACATAAGAGTTCTTCAAATATTGGACACAAAAAAGAACAAATATATCCATACTACAAGAACTTAATATTGAAGAAGGTTGGCTAGTAAAGAGGATCAAATAAAGAAAACTTTAATATTTTGGACACTTTAAACGTCATGATAATCAAGAAATGTGGTTTATTAGAAGAATGTTGTGATTCCTGGACAGCAAAAATAACTAATGAAGAATGTATGAGAAGAGCTGGAGTGACAAAAAAATCTTGTCAAAAAGATAAGAGAGAGACAATGTACTTTCATAGGACATGCAATGAGAAGAGGGGGCATTGAAAATATTACAACAACAGGAGAAATAGAAGGAAGAAGATCAAGAGGAAGACCAAGAGAAATGATACTGGACAGTCTGACGGGATGGTGTGAGAGGAGATCACCAAGTGAGCTGAAGGCCTGCATGAAGGATTTGTGTACTCTGGAGAAGCATAATAGCCAACGCCAGTCGGCACAGCACCTGATGATGATGATAATCAAAAGAAGACCGTCTTGGAAGGATACATAATGGGAAAAAGAGAGGAAAACCAAGGCGAAGATGGCTGCAAGACATAGTTGATAATCTGTAAATGGATGCATCAGCAGCAGGACATCTTGCTCACAACCGAGAGGCGTAAAGGAGTACTGTTATGAAGACAAAGTTTCTGCAAGGGACATGCAAATGAATTAATGAAATGAATGAGATTGTTATTTTGGTGTTTTTGGACAGTATTTTGGATTTTAACAGGTGTTCCTAGTCAAAGTATATTCTATTTCCTACCTGTATTATGCTTTTTTTACTATGCTACTTCTGCTGAAGGTTGTGTCCAGATATGTGTATGTTCCTGTTTTCCTAATTATCACATCTCCAACAATGAATGCAGGACGTGACAAACCTATGGCTCTTTACAACAATGGCTATCAGAATGATGTAAACAAAACAGAGCCAGCAGAATATAGGTACGGGGAATGGATATAGCTGAGCCACTCATCAGATTCATCATCCCAAAGTCGGAGTGTCTCTGTGGAACTGTCTCAAAGACATCTGGCCAGCCAGTGATGCATGCTCGATCTGACACGGAGAAGGGACTAAGTACAGCCACCAGAGGCTGGAAAACAAAGTTTTGGCCAGGCCAGCCTACACCGCTGTCTTCATGGCAGTCTGAGCAAGACCACAGTCTGCCCTAGCAAGGAAAGATCCTGAAGTTGGAGGTACCCACCAAAGGGCACATCACAAAAATCAGGGTACACACACCATCACCATTGTGAATACGAAGAAGAAGAAGACTCCTGTAGCTAATTATCTTAACCTTGAGACCTAGACTTTACTATTTCATTACTCTCGCAAGTGTTTCCCTGAGCTAGGGTCAACAAGTAGAGACCGTCTGTTAAGGGACACTTTTTCAGCTTTCCTTACATTTGAGCTTATTAGCTCCCTTTGACTATGGAAATACTGACATAACAAGCAGGTTTTTGCTTTACCGTTTGTCTCTACACGAAATGAGTCTTCTGATGAGCAACCTGAGAGTAATGTAACTGAGCTAATATTTAGGAGTAATGAACTAGCATAAAGTAAAGTTAGAAATGGACTAAACAGAAGATTCAAAGTCTACTGCATAAAAATACCACATGATATAGTGTTTTCCCTTCATTCACTGACACTGCAGTAAAATCTGGTGTACCTCACACTGCAAACATTCTTTATCTTCTGAAGCTACTCATTAATACAACGTGGTTGACTGGAGAGTGATGGGTACAGGCAAACCTACAATCTTTCTAGTGAGTAGGTATGTTGCTAACAGCTAGTTTATGGACCCCACCTTATCTTTCCTTTCTTTAGTCATTTTTCTGTCTCTGCATTCTAGTATTTCTCTGTTACTAGTTTTTTCCTAAACACACTATAAGAGTGCAGACAGGTACTTTTTTATTTTAATTTGAATTCTTTTATTGCCATTAATTAGTTTCCATCCATTTTTAATATTATGGGTGTTTAAGAGGAACCTTTCTTTCTTTCTGTTGTGTTTACTGGGTAATAGATGGTGACAGGCATCTCAGAATTGAGGTTATCCATGAATATTCAACAAACAGCTATGAGCCAACACTGTTCCTGCTGTGTCAATGAAGGTCCCATATGTTCACATGCACATTGAAACAGAGCTTATTTACAACAAAAAAATACATTGAAGGAACTGAACAAAAATGAACATGACAAAACTGAAAGAACATCCATAACAATGGTGTTCTTATAGAAAGAATTCCCCAGAGCATACTGGACAAATGTAAACAAAGATGGTTCAGTAACATCACATTACCATCACTGTGGGTCTAACAACATGGTAATATATGCAAATGGCTCAGTTACTCGGAACAGCAGAAGTGCTTGGGGTCTTGTTGTCTACTGAAATGGAAGAGTAGTGGCACAGGGTTCAGACACATCTGAAGTCACCATTTCAAGCATGTAAATGGAAACTGAGGCTGTGTCGACGGCAATGGAATGACTAGTTGCCCATGATAACTACATAATATGTAAAATACCCAATAAAAATCACAACTACTTGTTTGACTAAACTTCCCTTAATAAACATCAGAACAACACTTTGTTCCCTCAAATTAAGCATGACTTGTTATATGGAACAATCAACAATTTGAAAATGCTTATATCACTTCATGGAATTTGGATGACAGCTGCCGCATCTGTACCAACAACAATTCTGTTAATGGTTTCTCTCTCCACATTTATTCTGTACCCTGCACGCTTTTTTCTGTAATTGATAAACCTGCCTCCAATTCAGTTTTATGTTTCATTCTCAATATTTTCATCAATGTAATTTTTAACACTAATACTTACAGGCAGAAAAGCTGCACTGCCCTGACGTTTCTGAAAGAAAACTGCATCTGAAAATGTGTTCAGATCTACACCAGTGGCATCAAGTTGACATCGAATTACAAAATTATCATTTAGTCTCATGCCAGTTTTACATGGTGTAACCTGTTCACTGAGGTTTCTGCTCAAGATCATTATCTGGCCTGATACACCTGAATGTTTAAAAAAAAAAAAGAAACAACATTTAGAGATGAACATGATTCACCATTTTTCACAGAATTAAATAGAATGTATGAAACAACCGACTGTGGAAGCAGAAATCAACAGTGTGAATTATTATTGCAGGAGAAAGAACCCGAGCCGACAATGGAAGAAGTTTTATGGGCAATAAAGAGTCTGAAAAATGGTAAATCACCAGGATGTGATGAGATAACCGCTGAATTTATTAAAGCAGGAGGAAAGGAGTGTGCAACAATCTATCATGCACTATGTAAAAAGATATGGCATTCAGGTATTTGGCCACAAGAATGGAAAAGAACTGTATTCATACCACTGCCAAAAAAGGGTAACCTGAAATTATGCACCAACTACAGAACTGTTGCCCTGATTAGTCATGCCAGTAAAATTCTGTTAAAAATCATAATGGGTAGACTTCGAAAGAAAATAGAAGAAGAAGTCAATATGGTCCAAGCTGGCTTCAGGCAAGGAAGAGGATCAAGAGATCATATATTCAATCTAAGATTAATAATAGAGAAATGCAGGGAGTTTAATGTGAATCTATATTTATCCTTTATAGACTACTCAAAGGCATTTGATTGTGTACAACACCAGAAACTTTGGGAAATAATGGAAAAAATGGGATTTCCAACACATTTGATACAATTAACATCACTGCTGTATTTAGACCAACAAGCAGCAGTAAGAATAAATGGTGAAACAACAAGTTGGTTTGACATAAAACAAGGGGTCCGTCAGGGGTGCATATTGTCACCCTACTTATTTAACTTGTATACTGAAAATATAATGAGGAATGTTAGAGAAGATGTAGACAAAGAATATTACGATGCCATAACAGTTGGAGGTTATGAAATACCAGAGATTAGATATGCTGATGACACAGTATTACTGTCCACAACACAAGAAGGAATGGAAAAACTAATTATGTCAGTCCGAAAGAACAGCGAAGAGCAGAACCTCTATCTTAATGCAAAGAAAACTAAAGTGATGACAACTGACAAAACAAACAAGGCAACTGAAATATGTATCAATGAGGAAAAACTGGAAGAAGTGGAGAGTTTTGAATATCTTGGATCACTACTAACTAATAATGGAGATACAATGAGGGAAATTAAAAGGAGGACATCTATTGCTCTTCAGAAAGTAAAACAAATAAAGAATCTGTGGAGAGGAGCAGACAGAACCACAAAAATAAGATTTTTAAGGGCATGCATCTTTCCCATCGCAACATATGCCTGTGAGACCTGGACACTTAACAAAACAGCTGAGAAGCACATAAATGCCTTTGAATGTAAATGCTATAGAAGAGTTCTCCAAATATCGTGGACACAAAAAAGAACAAATATATCTATACTGCAAGAGCTTAATATTGAAGAAGGCTGGCTAGTAAAGAGGATTAAAGAGAGAAAACTTAAATATTTTGGCCACATTAAACGTCATGATAATTTAGAGAAGACCATATTGGAAGGATACATAATGGGAAAAAGAAAGAGAGGAAGACCGAAACGAAGATGGCTGCAAGACATCGTTGATGATCTGGAAATGGATGCAGCAGCAGCAGGCCATCTTGCTCACAACCGAGAGGCCTACAGGAGTGCTGTTTGGGAGGCAAAGTTCCGCAAGGGACATGCAAAGGAATGAATGAAATAGAAAAATACACAAACAGGGACACACAAACAGGAAAAACCAAAAATAGAATTATTTATTTCTGTCAAACTTCAGTTAAGTCTAACAAACTGAACACAAGCATTTGTTGCAGTAATTACTAAATTACAAGCCACAAGAAAAATCACACTCATTTGCTACTGTGAACTGTTAGTAAAGTATTTAAGATTAGTTTCTTCAGCTAATATTTTTTTTATTACTTTAATGTTGGATTTCTTTTTCAAAAAGGAGAGAAGAGGGACATGAAGGAACGGATGACTGAAAAATATATATATATAAAAATTGTCAGCACATGAATGAAATTATTTGTTTAAAGAAAAAAAACATCCAGACCAGAACAAACAAAAACAAAAAAATATATATATTGAGCTTAGCTAACTTCTGACATACTCTGAGTTTGTGCAAAGTTGGTTCAGCTGTCTTGTGACAAGGGCTTATTGTTTATCTGCAGTAAATTTAAACTTCCTCATTTACATGTACTCATAAGCTCTCACTGGACTTCGTATGCTTAGAATGCAACATTATTAAAATAGATATCACACTGATTGAACAGATACTTATTTCAACTTATGTACCACAATATATGTGTGTGTGTGTGTGTGTGCATGTGTTCTTCAGCTTTCCAAGCCATTAAGGTTCATTGCTGCAGATAAAGTTCGCCTCCATTCCTCTGTATTCCAAACCATCTCTCTCCAGTTGGTGACACCAGTTTCTTTTATATCCTCTTCTATGTTGTCTCTCTATCTCTGTCTTGGTCTACCTCTTTATCTTGTTTCTCTCATCTCTTCTGCATACATAATTTTCATTTGTCTGTTCTCTTCCATTCTTACTACATGGTCCAACCAGCATAGTCTGTTCAGTTTCAAGACATTTATAATTCACTTGGATTTAAATAATCTGTCAAATTCAGTGTTCTTTCTAGCTCTCCATTCTCCACTGTTGGTATCCTTTATGGGCCCAAAGATTCTTCTTAGGATCTTGTTCTCAAAGATCCACAATTGTTGTTCATCTTTCTTTGTTGTACTCCATGTTTCTGATCCATGCATGACAGCTGGTCTTATTATAGTTGTGTAGATTGTTATTTTGGAGTTTTGGGACAGGATTTTAGATCTTAATAGGTGCTGCAAATCAAAGTATATTCTATTTCCTACCTGTACTCTGCTTTTTACTATGCTGCTTCTGTTGAAGGCTGTGCCTAGATATTTGCATGTTCCTGCTTTCCCAATTATCAAGTCTCCAATATTCATATAACCTGAATCATTTTGCTTCTGATCTCTTTCTCTCTCTCTCTCTCTCTCTCTCTCTCTCTCTCTCTCTCTCGTGCGTGTGTGTATGTATCATAAAGACAATTTTGAAGTAAACTTTATAATTTTCACATAAAATCTTTCATTCACAGTCAGTATTTGTAGGTGCGAATGAGTTATGGATTTGCATGTAAGAAGTTAGTGGACTGTTAAGTCTCCTATAGGCTGCTTTTTGTAACAGTGCTGGTTTAACTCTTAGACTACCATGAGCCATTAAAAACATTTTTAAACATTTTTTAAATGAAAAACATGATTTTGTACCATAATTGTGATTGTTTTTGTTTTAGTCATATAAGCTAAAAACAGACAGTGTCATTCCAAGTAAAAAAGGCAGCTTTGATTAAAGGTAACAAAAATCCCATGTTATAGGTGTTGTTTGGTAGTCTAAGAGTAAAAGTGTCATTTAACTAATATGCAGCAAGCATGAAAAGTAATGTCATATATAAATGTACTCATACAATAATAGACAGGACATTTTCTATCACAGACACCAACAAAACACAGCACCTAAGATTATAGCTGAAAATGTATCCCTACCACCATGTGGTAGCAGCTATTCAAGCTCCTGACACTCTTGCAGGATAGCACACTCCTACTTCTTCTCACAGTCTCTGAGGCAACTTCTACAACTAATACTCAGTATAAAATGAAATGCTGTGACATATTACAAACTGGTAATTAATCAGATAACCACATGCAGTTTGATGATATTGAAAGCTGAGTTCATGTTTGTTATAAAATAAGTGATTATAACTATGAAATAGTCGTACTTTGGTTGACATTTTGAAGACCAAAAGACTTTTGTAACAACTTAATGTCAAAGATATAACTGTTGCACTTCAATAAGAATACAAAACAGATATTAAATATCTACGAAAACTGCAATGTATTTTGCATATTATGTATCATAGATAATATGATAACCTTGAAACCTTGACATACAGTCAGATATGCTACTTCTCCAAACTACTGCGCTGTTGCATTTACTACTTTATCACCTCATAAAAAAGAGTTTATTTTTCTTTCAGCATAGGTTAAAGTCAGCAAAAAGAAAAGCTTGTTGAATCAGTGATAATTATTGGCTTCATATATTTTCTGAAGATGCATTTAGGGAATAATTCCAAAATCATATCAACATTTATTAGTAGGGATGTACTGAAAACAATATTTTAATATTCGACTGAATGTGAATATTTGAATTTTTGGATGGCTGAAAATGTATACAAATAATACACTAGTGAAAATAAATGTACTTGCTAAAATTACAAGTATGTACAAATATGAAATTGCTACTTTATGTGTCAGTAAAAATTTGAGACAAAATAAAATAGTCCATTCACAATTAGAATTTACATTCACAATTAGGCTTTAACATTCACAATCAGTTTTAATATTCACAATCAGACGTTAACATTCACAATCAGAATATTCTCACTGGGGGTGGGGGTTGATCTCAGTAAGGACTACCTGCAAACTGAAATAATGAGATGATAGTCTTTACAAGCTGAATTATTTCCAGACTAAATGTTTATGAAGAATTAGAAAAATATTTTGGCCAAACACCATAAGAAATAGCATCTTGTTGGCAGAAATGCAGATGACAGCAATTACTGAAGAAAGACGCTGACGATGGTTGGGATATGTGCTCTGAATGACTGACAACTCACTACCAAAAATAGCACTAAGATGGACACCACAGGGGAACAGAAGTAAGGGTAGACAAAAAGAGACATGGAGAAGAACAACAGAGAGGATGCTGAGCAATAGAGGGCTCACCTGGGCAAGAGTGTAAAAAAAGGCAAAGGACATGCCTTTGTGGAAAACCCTTGCGGAAGCCCCATGTGCCCTGGGCACTTAAAGTTCAGAGAGAGAGTCTATACAAGCATGAAGGTGATATGAGAATGATAAAGATGAAAAAATCAGAAGTGAAACAATGAAGTAAATCAGAAGTTAAATACTGAAGTACATCATAACAGTGGCATACAAAAGGCTGACACTTAAAAAAAAAACATGACATTTTTGACAGAAATTAAAATGAGTACAGTGGGTAACTCAGTATACAAACTGATTGATTTTAAACAAATTAGTAAACTGTCTTTACTGACCAATTTTGGAAATGTCATGTACATATGTAAGATCTCGCAGTTTGAACAATGATTACAGATGAACCACCTATTTAATCCCTCCCATTTTAAAAAAAGCCTATTTATTCTTCTGCACTTTATTTACTTAAACAAACACAACTTTAAACTATTTTGCCACTCATGATTATACGAGAGACAAAAATAGCAGACAAGAAAAACTATTCAAATTCATAAAGGCCACTAGCAGGTTTGTTCAAATTCCCTCCATGTGTGTCTTTATCACTTTACTCAACTGCAAAGCTTGTCACAACGGTGGACAAGTTGTTTATAGGGCTAGGTCATAGTGCAAGAGAATATATGTGAAGATCAGGTTCCCACCAGGTACATACAGTATGTAGGACATAAACACTCCTAAATTACAATGTATGTAACATTTTGACCTTGCTAGTAAAGAGGGCTTTTGTGTCACTGTCTTATCCTTGATGGCGTGAAAGGGCTTCTTACCAACTAGGCGAGTCACCTCATCATTCAGAGCTGCAATAGCTGCAGGCAGCCATGCCACCCAATCCATCGACCTCTGGCCCGAAAGGAGTCTCATCTCCTGTGCATGCTGGTGCCCAAACAGGAACTCGGCCAGAGTGAGGTTGAAGTGTTCTTCAGTGCCCTGGTCTCAGTTGGTATCCACACTACCATGCCTGATTTCAGTCCCAAGCTCGGCCAGCAGTCATGATATCGTGCCCATGAACTCACACCCAGGGTCAACCTGCAACAGCTTAGGCCAACAAAGAGAGCTCCATTTGTATGTCCTCTCAAGGGCACCTGCAGCCTCTGTAGAATCTTTCGTGGTCAGAAGTTCTGCCTCTTTATAGCAGAAGGCCATGTCTGCAACAGTATTTATATATCTTTCTTTTCACTCTATCGTATGGTATAAATAAGTCAGTTTTGGTGAACTTCATTAGGTACATACACACCAAATTTAGGCCGGGGAATATGTCATAGGCCAGGCAGGTAGATCTACCAGATGGCCTGCTTCGAGAGCCATTCCCAGGCATAATTTTCAAAAACTCTGGCTGGCACAGCAAGATTCTTAACAGCCGCGAGCCACTTCCAGTAGCCTCAGGGGCTACAGAAAATTTTTTGCAACCTACTATCTATATGTATTTTAGAAATCTGATTAGTCTCCAGCAGACCCAAACTGTCCTAGGCCAGAAGAGCATGTTTGCCATAACCCATTTCAAAACGTGATTTGGCCGACATTATTGCAGCAGCTTCTTTGGGTCCTTTTCCCACTGTGGAGCATCATGAGAAAGCAACTGAAATGTCTCTGAACAAGTTTTACCAAGTTTCCAGCAAAATTTCAAACACAAAATGTTGTTCCTCAAGCCCTTTCACTGTTACTCTATCAAAAATCTGGCAAACATCTTGAGGGCGTGCTCCTTTCAGCTGATGCAGCTCCATGTCTAAGTCTGTTAGCGGCACAGAAAAAAATGGCAGCTTCTTGCCAAAACCTACAGTTAATGGTGTTCAGTAGCTGCGCTATCTGTGATGGTTGATGTGTTATGTGCAATTTCTAGTCCTTTTTTTAACAGACATCACATGCTTCTATTAAAAAATTATTCATGTTTCCTAATTTCATTCAAGGTAGCTGAATTTATCTGACAACATAACAGTTAGTTTTGAATTAATCTAGACACTAAAAACTACCATTAATGTACTTGCCTGTTATAAATAAGATAAGCCACAACAAAACTTTCAGAAATGACTCCTCACGGTTCTCCATTCTTTTAGATAAAAGTTCTCAGACAAGGGATATCTCCAAAAGCAGCTCTGGTGATAGAAGAAAATCTTGATACTGATCTCATATATAATCAAAGTAAAACTTTAACTTGAAAGTGTAAAAATGTGTACAACTTACATCAGAATGATTTTGTTACACAAGATAAAGACATTAAATGCTTGTAAAATACTCTTATATCCAGCACATCATGTCTTTGTTAGCGACAAGAAGTTATTTTTTTATAAATTAATTACATAATAATTTTATTCTTACAAAACAAAAAGCATCCATAAATATATTATGGTGCAAAAACTGAAATGACAAAAAAATTAACATATTTTTTTACACATAGTGATGACCTAAAATAGTTAACTACACATAGCTTTACTTTCTTTAAGAAGATAATTTTCCAGATATTGTAAGTTTTGCTGAGCATCATCTTGCTGAACGGCTTCTCTTACGGCTGATTTTACCAATGCTGGATTTGCATAATAGGCCACAGTAACAGCAAGGAATAATATGTATTTTTAGAGCATTTTAAGACTATACTGAATACCATCTAAAATTATCAACATCATTAAAGATCTATACAATGGCCAGGTTTGTGCAGTCAACACAGAAGAGGGAATGACCAAATGGTTCCAGACTGAAAAAAGCATGACACATGGATGTATACCACCTCCTTTGCTTTTTGGAATGGCCAAAGACCTCATAAAGAAGAAATGTTGCACAGGTAAAATGGGCACTGATTGGATACATGGGACTCATCTAGTAGACTTTTGATTTTGCAGATGACTTTTATCAGTAAGAATGTGAATTTGATGCATGATACCTTGTCTTCACTGGCTAGTAAAATAGGACTAAAAATAAACAATGAAAAAACAAAAAAAAATAATGAAACTTCCCATTAATCAAGAAGGTAAAGTAGGTATAGAAGGAACAGCTGTTGAAGAAGTAAACCAATATGCATACCTCAGCAGCTATACAGACCAGGATGGTGACACCAGAAATGAAGTTAGAATTGCTAAAGCAGCATTGCCCCTTAAAACTATTGAGAAAATATTGCAATCAAAAGCACAAAAACAAAGCTAATACTATTCAATTCAGAAGTAATATCCACTTTTATTTATGCATGTGAAAGTTGAAAAACTAAAGAAATAGAAAACAAATTAGACTCTTTTCAAAATAAATGCCCTAGGAAAACAATCTGTACACAGTGAAACAAATTTAAGACCAATGCAGAGCTAAAGCATATAAGCAAACAACAACCTGTCTCATCAGTGATTAAAAAAAAAAAGGATATGGACATATATTGGCCACATGATGAGAAGAAACAATCAGAGAATCCCAAAACAAACTATCAAGTGGTACACAACAGGCCAAAGAAAATAAGGTCGACAATGTGAAATATTAAAGAGAACACTGTTGAGAAATGCTAAACTAAAGGGCATAAAATCCCTTGACGAGGTTGAAAAAACTCACTGAAACAGAAAAACTTGCCAACTACCATGCAAGCTCTATCTGACATTTAACAGCACAGGAGGGATGTTCAAAAATTTTCTGTTATCATTTTTCTTAAGCTGTAAGCTGAAAAAAAAGGGTCTTGCTCTGCTGCTGGTACTAGGGAAAAGCCTCATTACACTCAGAGTATGCAGAAAACTCTGCTGCTAGTACTAGGGAGCAGCCTCATTACACTCAGAGTATGTCCATAGCTCTGCTACTAGTACTAGGGAACAGCCTCATTACACTCAGACTATGTCCATAGCTCTGCTGCTAGTACTAGGGAACAGCCTCATTACACTCAGACTATGTCCATAGCTCTGCTGCTAGTACTAGGGAACAGCCTCATTACACTCAGACTATGTCCATAGCTCTGCTGCTAGTACTAGGGAGCAGCCTCATTACACTCAGACTATGTCCATAGCTCTGCTGCTAGTACTAGGGAGCAGCCTCATTACACTCAGACTATGTCCATAGCTCAGCTGCTAGTACTAGGGAGCAGCCTCATTACACTCAGACTATGTCCATAGCTCAGTTGCTAGTACTAAGGAGCAGCCTCATTACACTCAGACTATGTCCATAGCTCAGTTGCTAGTACTAAGGAGCAGCCTCATTACACTCAGACTATGTCCATAGCTCAGCTGCTAGTACTAGGGAGCAGCCTCATTACACTTAGACTATGTCCATAGCTCAGCTGCTAGTACTAGGGAGCAGCCTCATTACACTCAGACTATGTCCATAGCTCAGCTGCTAGTACTAGGGAGCAGCCTCATTACACTCAGACTATGTCCATAGCTCTGCTGCTAGTACTAGGGAGCAGCCTCATTACACTCAGACTATGTCCATACATGTTCAGCCTTATACCCTCAGAATGTCCTTCAATATTTCTGGAGAAATGATTCCACATTGTGTTGGCTGTGTAATGCAAGCTAAAATTGCAAATTTTCTTAAGCAAAACTTTGCAACTAATACATAAATGACATCTAAAATTTAGCTTAAGAACTTAATCAACTGAAACAATCAGAATGAACCAGCTGATCATCAAATATTAAAAGTTTTGGGGTATAAATACTTATAAGACTAAATATGTAAATATACATGAAGTCACTGCAGTAAAGCTGTGACAACAAAATGTTCAAACTATTTAAAAGAAAAGTAGGAGCAGCTTTACTAATAAACAAGTACACAAAACTCAGGCACTTGGAATGTGGATATACAGAGAAATAGGGTGTATCCTAAGCAGAGAAAAGAGAACAAAGAAGTGAAAAGAGAGATACTGAAAATCATAAAAACTACTAAGATACTCTTGCCATGTCACAAGAGTCATAATACTATACAAAGACCCTTCTGAGGGCAAGATTGAAGGGAAGAGAACAAGAGGGTAACAGTGATAGAGATGGGTGGATAACATCAAGAGATGGACATGGACTAGCTTGGCCAAGTGCACTATGAAGACAAGAAATGGAACACACTGGAGATTAATTGCAGCCAACCTTCTGTGGGAAGACAACACATGATGATGATGATGATGATGTATTGTGAATGTTTGAATGAAGACTTGTGAGGTGTGATAGGCTGGTTGTAATGAGGGGATAGGGAAAGTAGAAAAGATACAATGGTAATCAAGCTGAGAAAAGGGTGGGTGGAACAGATGAATGAGGCTGGGATAGAGGGCTTGTAATCTAGGTCATTGATGGTTCAGAAATGAGTAGAACACAGTAAAATTGAAATATGATTGTCATGAAGAATTATTCTAGGAGTATGTTTGGACAAACAGTTCGTTGTGCTATCTCATAATTTCATCTCAATACTGGAGTCCTGTGAGGCTGCATCGAAAGACTGCTAGATGTGTGTAATGATGTGCAGTAATACCTCCCCATACTGCTGTGATATGAAAACTTCTCCACAGCACAAGTGTCTGCACAGCACTCCTCACATGTAATGCATATGCTGATAAGACAGGTGGAATGTGGACTCAAATCAGTGAAGATCACATTTCTCCATTGAGAAAAACTGAAACAAAAGTGCTGCTTAGCCAACTTCAGGACAAATAGCTGCATAAAGAGCTCAAAGCTAATGCCCTCGCAATTGTTGCCCCCACTGTATCACAGTTGTCTCTCCACAGACCAGGGGTGTTGCCAGAAGTGACACTGGCAGGAAAAAATCAATTTCTTAAATAAGACACAAAGATGCAGCACTCCTGTTGAGTAGTAGTTACTTGTAGCTGGTCATGTCTGTACAGCTCCCAGATGTTCCCATTGTTCTAGAATCACCTCTATCACATATGAAGAGCTGAACACTGTATACAAATTTCTATCAATAGAAATGGGTCTTTTGGTTTTTTTAACATTATAAGAGCGAATTATTTTTATCAAAAGAATGCCAGTCTCAATATAAATTCTGACATAATTATTACAGTGTACATATCAAATATATTGGCAGCATTCTGTCTATGTATTTGACTGATTCTGCCTATATTACTAACAATGTTTATATTGCAAATTCCAGTTTCCTTATGCTTATATCTTTATGTTAAGAAAACTACAGCAGATGGTGACAAGGAGTTGCGGTGTGTGGTTTCATGGTGAGGCAATCAACTGCTTCAGGAAAAATGCCTTGAACAAGGAATTCCCCTTCATTTTTTTTTTTTAACTTTACAATGGTATTCAACACTGAGAAAGCCTGGACTGTATAAAGTATTAAAGTCCACTGGCTTCTACTTAATCTACTCAAACTTACTCCATCACTCCTCTGGGAAAGTGACCATACAGTTTGATGAGAGTACATATAACAGCCTTGAAATCAAGTGCAGTTATACCCTAGCCTCTACACTCTTTGAAATATACTTTGCTACATTCTGAAACTGTGCATTAAATGTCAGTGATAATGCATTCTTTTGCACAGGGTTAGACTTACATCTTACTTACATCTTTCCCATGCCGTTGAATGTCACATAGGGCTCGCATAGTTGTTTGAGAAGTTTTCCTGTTTTCAGTGAGTTTTTCAACGTCATCGAGGGGTGTTATGCCCACTGAACTGGAGGGTTAGACTACTCACTGTTTAATTTAGCACAATATAGAGCAGTGAAAAAAAAAAAAAATTAAAGCCTTAATCTGGAGGCTTCTATTTCCTAATGATGCAGTTACTGTGGTTCATAGGAAAGCTACTCCACAAGCACTGATAAACATCATGGCCAGAGCATGCAGCACACTTTCATTGACAATGAGTATCAACAAAATTGTGTCTCTTTGACAGAACACAACCACAATAACTTATATAACTCTCTCTCTCTCTCTCTGAACCTTAAGTGCCCAGGGCACATGGGGCTTCCGCAAGGGTTTTCCACAAATGCCTGTCCTTCGCCTTTTTTTCTGCTCTTGCCCAGGTGAGCCATCTATTGCTCAACATCCTTTCTGTTGTTCTTCTCCATGTCTCTTTTGGTCTACCCTTACTTCTGTTCCCCTGTGGTGTCCATCTTAGTGCTATTTTTGGTAGTGAGTTGTCAGTCATTCGAAACATATGTCCCAACCATCGCCAGCGTCTTTCCTCAATGATTGTTGTCAGTGGCTTCATCTGCATTTCTGCCAATAAGATGTTATTTCTTATGGTGTTTGGCCAAAATATTTTTCTAATTCTTCGTAAACATTTAGTCTGGAAAGAATTTAACTTGTTTTCTATGGTTTTGGTGATTTTCCAGCACTCACTTCCATAGAGTAGTACACTTAGAACATTACTCTTAAATATCCTGATTTTCATATTTATGCTTAGTTTTTTTTATTTCCATATATTCTGCAGCATTGCAAAAGCCTGATTTGCTCTAGTAAGTCTGCTGTTGATGTCCTCTGTGCTGTCTCCATTTTCTACTACTCTGCTGCCAAGGTATACAAATTCGTTTACCTCCTCCACTAACTTGCTATCTACTCTCAGTACATTTCTGTTGTTCACATTTTGCTTCATTAACTTTGTATTTGTCTAAGTACAAATATGTGGTCTATGCATGATCTTCCTTTCCTAAATCCTGCCTGCTCTTTCCGAAGTTTTTCCTCAAGTGTTGGTACAATTCTGTTGATGATTTTTCTGCAAAATAATTTACTGGTGAGTGGCAGTAGGGTAATGCCTCTCCAGTTCCGGCAATCTCTGAGGTCACCCTTCTTTGGTAGTTTTACTATAAGCCCAGTTTTCCACTCCTCTGGGGCTTTTTCTAGATCCCAAATTTAACTTATATAACACTGAAAGGAAATTCACTGATCAGTGATCAGGTTCAAGTATATTTATAGCTACTTCAATCTTATCGCTAGACAAAGAAATCAATATATACTGTTCAAAAAAAGAAATGCAACAAATACGATGTTATGATTTAAACTGAAGTTTGCTGATTAGACAAGAGCAACTTGTCTGAAATGTTCACTTGGACATCAACTTCACGTGCTGACCTGAACTGTACTCAGCAATTAACATACAGATAAATGAGCACAGAAAAGTGGCATTAGTCAAAACAGCATTTTTGACAATAACTCATGACAGGTTCACGAGAATCCCATGAAACTTACTGAACACAAAACTCACAGACCATGTTATTGAATGCTATAAAAGATTGACGCTCCTCGAAACAATTCATTTGAAAATTCAGTGCGCAAGTATGGCTCATCTCACTACAGAACAACGACTTATCATCATTGGACGTTTACAGACTGGACAGTCACAAAGTGTAGTGGCCAGACAATTTAATGTGGTTAGAAGCCTTTGGAGCTGATTTCAAGAAACTGGGTCAGTTGCAGACCGGCCGTGCAGTGGAAGACCCATAGTCACAACTCATGCCGAAAAACGCTTCATACGGCTGTGTCACCTCAGGAATTGATTTGCAGCTGCGTCCTAAATAGTCCACTCAATGACAGCAGCTCGTCGATTTTCAGGTCAAACGGTCAGGAATCGGCTGCACGACGCTGATCTTTGGGCTAAAAGACCATACAGAGATCCTGTTCTTATGGACCGGCATAGCCAGAACTGATTGCAGTGGGAGAACCGGCATCGTCAATGGACCGTTGTGAATGGTTGGAGACGGGTTTAGTTTAATGATGAATCATTCTTTCTGCACCAGCGACATGATACACGAAGAAGAGATTACTGCAAAGTCCATGAGCGCTACGCCCAAAACTGCGTGAATGAGGCTCCTCCACATGGTGGTGGAGGTGTACTGGTGTAGGGGACGATCAACTTCATGGGAAGAAGTGACCTGGTGCAAACTGAAGGACTCCTGAATGCCCAACAATACGTCGCTGAAATTCTTCGTCCTTACGTCCTTCCACTTTTGGCTGCACCAGGGTCGATTTTTCAGCAGGATAACACTTGACCTCATGTGGCACAACTCACCAACCAGTTCCTTGCTGACAACAAAGTCCAGACCATTCCTTGGCCACCCATGTCATCAGACATGATCCCAATATAACACTTACGGGATGAACTCAACAGACAAGTCCGCCAGCGAGACGTGGCGCCAAACAATCTCCGACAGTTGACTCTTGCAATGTGGGAAGAGTGGGCAGCCATCCAATAACAACAGATCCAACGGTTAATCGGATCCATGTCAAGGAGATGAAATTCTCTGGTACAGGCCAGATGAGGCCAAACGCCTTACTGAAACGAAGGCCTCAGTCGCAAAGAATAAAAGTCTAAACCAAATTTAATGAACATCATTTTATTGTTAAAGTCTTACAGTTTCTTCATGCCAATATTGAAACATTAATTCCGTAAAATAAAATTTTGATACAAGTTTGAAATTTGGTGTCCATTACGACTACAACAGTGTTGCGTTTCTTTTTTTTTTAACAGTATATGAATTGGAAAAGCAACTAGAAACATTTTTTAGTAGATTAAGGCAGAAGGCATGGAACACAGATGATTAACAGTGAGGATAAAAGTTCTATCTATAAGATCAACATGTTTTGCACATTCTTATACAAGGGTACTGGTATGAAATATATTCACTTACATTACATTACATGCAGGATAGTACTAGCAAACATGCTTCTCCATCTTGTGTGATCATTGGTGTTCTAATCAAATTAAATGCTTTTCTTCCTCCATATCACTTGTTCAGTCCACTGGGACATTTTTCTATTGGCTTTCCTCTCTTCCTAATTCCTTTAAATTTTCTAGCCATTATAAGTTCTCTAACGTCTGTTTTCACATGACATGTCCAAGAAAATTTAACTGTCTTTTTCTTATCATTTAACTAGTGTTCTCTGCTGAAGACCTCTTTATTTGTTTTGGTTTTTTTTTCTGGCTGTCCACGTTTTTTGCTGCATCTTTCTGTAAAACTATATTCCTGTTATTTCCTATGTTTTTTTAATCTATTCGCTAGCATCGATGTTTCACAATCAAATAACAACATTGGTTCTATACAACACTCTTTTCCTCACTTCTAGAGACACTGTATTTGTTAGTATCAGTTTCATGTCATAAAAAACTGCTTTCGAGTTTCCTATTTGTAATTTGATTTCACATGTGCACTTGCCATTAGCTGATTCAAGCGTGAAGGAGGCATGTGGTACCATGCGTTGACGTGAAGAAAGCGTTTAGTATCTTGCGTTTGCTGGGAGGCAAGTGTTATCATCTGTTGTCTGTGACATGTGGTGGAGAGACCACCTGTATTAAAGCTGAATAAATCTGAATGTGTTTTCTCTAATTTGACTTACTCAAATTAACCGGGCTTGGAGTCATCATTCAGTATGGGTAGTGGAGTTTTGTTGTCATAGATTTGACAGGCAAATCTACTCCTTGGGGGGAGGGGAAATATGTAATGGAATATGATGGGTAATTAGGTTGGATATAAATAAAATAGCAGTCCCCCGAATGGAGAGTTAATTTTGGATACGTATAAATGCGCGTAGCTGGAAAAGCTGTTGTAAAGCTTGCAACTATTTGAACTTATAGTGAACGAATTTGGAAGAGACCCACAGAAAATAGGCAGACGACAAGATTAACTGTAGATACGGGCAAGAGAGAAGGTTCCAGAAATGTAAGCACACAAGTGTTTTTTCTTCAGAATCATTATTTTTATTGGGTGTCGAAATAGTAGAATGTAGATTGTAGCCCTTTGTTGGGAATGCTTAGTTTAGGTCAAATTTTTCCTTTTTAGAACAGTTTCTTCTGAATTAAGTTTTGAGAGAGTATGTGGTAATATCTGTTGTAGAAGCAAAAAGTGTCCTTCAACATCTTGCCGTATAAAAGGTCGTCCCATGGCGACATCAAGTCGCCTGGACACTTTCATGTATATGTGAAATCCAACAGTCTTTTCACGCTTAGTTAAAGAGGTCGACCACGTGAAACTCTAAAGAGACATTGTTAAGAAAGGCCAAATTAGTGGGTATGAAATCCCTTGATGAGGTTGAAAAGCTCATCAAAAACAGGAAAAATTTGGATAAATACCATGCGAGCCCTATGTGATGTTTAAGTGAATAACACTGTATTATCTGAATTGCCAATTACAATTTGTAATCCACTGTAGTGAATAAGCTTACTTTATAATGTAATGTAACAGAAATAAAGAAAATGTGTCCATAGAGGAAACCTACATAACATAAGCAAGGTACACTGACAAACAAAATGAACCGATATATACAAATATTTTTTTTCTTACAATCAGTATTTCTTTCAGTTTATAGTCGTGAGAATGACGTGCGTTCATGGGGAATATTAATGTTATCAAAATAAGGGAGAGTAATACAGTGTGAAAATAAATAAATAAAAGTAAACGAGAAACAATTCCTATCTGCAAAATGTATAAACTAGGACAAAAGTAGGAACAGCTTTATTACTTAACGGCCACAAAGTTGTGAGGTTTCGGCGTGAGCCTTAATCATACAAACACATACAGGATGAAGAATTAGAGAGAGGAGATAACATATGGATTCACATTAATATATTTCAATATTAAAAACAAATAAATAAATAAATAAAATGAATAGAGCACTTAGCTTGATAGAATGTGTAGATTTTTCGACGTCGAAATTAACGTCCAAAGATCTATAAATCTTTTCAAGATTAGTGCTCTATTCATTTTATTTATTTATTTATAACACTGATGAAATATATTCATGTAAATCTATCTCCACTCTCTAATTCTTCGCCCTGTATGTGTTTGTATGATTAAGGCTCACGCCGAAACCTCACAACTTTGTGGTCGTTAAGTAATAAAGCTTTTTCTACTTTGTTCCTAGTTTATTACATTTTGGTATCACAGCTTTGCTGCAGTGCTTCGTGTATAAGTGTATCACAAATCAAAATCCTTTCCGTGCCGTTAAACGTCACATAGGGCTCGCAGAGTTGTTTGCCTAGATTTCTTGTTCTGGGAGAGTCGAAAGGGATGTTATGCCCACTAAACTGGTTTCTCTTAACAATGTCCTCTTTAGAGTTTCAAGTGGTTTATCTCTTTTTCTTCGGCATATTGTGCTTCACTTGATAGCTTGTTTTGGTATTCTCTGACTGTTTATTTTCATCACGTGGCCTACATACGTCCATCTTCTTTTTCTGATCACCCATGAGATAGGTTGTTGTTTGCTCTTCTGTCTTATCTCTGCGTTGTTCTTGAATTCGTTCCACTTTATACCAAGTATTTTCCTTAGGCATTTGTTTTCAAAAGAGCCTAATTTCTTGTCTATTTATTTAGTTGATTTCCAGCTTTCGCTTTAAATGTATATTTTAGATTATGACACTATTTACTTCTCTTTTTTATTAAGAAAAATTATACTTTTAACTTTTACAAAAAAGCAATTTCGCATACCCACTGACCTTTTGTCCCGAACGGAGTAAACGATCCACCCCGAATTCGGTTAAGACCCTGCCCCCACTTTCCGTTCTGGCTCGACTCAGGGGCAGAAATTAGGGGAAGCTTAAGAAATTGAAATACTGCACTTGAAATACACTTGAAATACTGTCCCCACATTCCAATGTTATTTGCATGGGTTCAAGGGCCGCGGGACATGCGCAGTCGCAATGTAGGTCATAAACTGTACTTATCTTATATCCTTCCCGTGCCGTTAAACGTCACATAGGGCTCGCAAAGTAGTTCACCAATTTTTCCTGTCTTGGGCGAGTCTTTCAACCTCATTAAATGATTTTATGCCTGTTAATTTGGCCTCTCTTAACAATGTCCTCTTCAGAGTTTCACGCGGTCTGCCTCTTTTTCTTCGGCCTATTGTGTTCCACTTGATAGCTTGTTTTGGGATTCTCTGATCATTTCTTCTCATCAAGTGACCAACATATGTCCATCTTCTTTTCCTGATCACCCATGAGACTTGTTGTTGTTCAGTCATCTGTCTTATCTCTGCATTATTCTTGAATTCGTTCCACTTGATGCCGAGTGTTTTCATTAGGCATTTGTTTTCAAAAGAGTCTAATTTCTTTTCTATTTCTTTAGTTGTTTTCCAGCTTTCGCATACATAAATGAGGGTGGATATTACATTTGAATTGAATAATCTTAACTTGGTTTTTGTGTTTATAACTTTTGAATGCCATATGTTCTCAAGATTCTTGAAGATCGATGTTGCTTTTGTTGACTTCTTCGACATCTATCCCTTTTATATGTATTTTTCCATTTTGATTAATGGGAAGTTTCATTATTTTTGTTTTGTTCTTGTTAATTTCATGTCCTATTTTACAAGCCAGTGAAGACAGGCTATCTGTTTTTTTTTTCTTGCATGGAATTCACACTGTTACTGATAAGAGTTATGTCATCAGCAAAATCAAGATCTTCTAATCGGGTCTCATGTACCCAATTAATACCTGTGTTACCTGTGCAGCATTTCTTCATTATGAAGTATATTGCAATTCCAAAAAGCAAAGGAGATAGTGTACATTCTTGTTTCATGCTTTTTTCAACCTGGAACCATTCGCTCATCCTTTTTTTCTCTGTTTTGATTGCACAAGCATATCCATTATAGAAGTCCTTAATGATGTTGACAGTTTTAGATGGTATTCCATATAGACTTAAAATTCTCCACAATGAATCTCTGTGTATGCTATAAATGCCTTTTTAAAGTCTATAAAGTTAAGTATTAATAGTTTCTACTTTTCAGTATGTTCTTCAAGTATTTTTCTTAGAGTAAAGATCTGGTCAATACAGCTTCTCCATTTTCGAAATCCTGCTTGTTCTTCTCTCATTGTTGTATCCACTATATCTTTAAGTCTATTCAAAATGACCTTGCAAAATATTTTTGACACAACTGATACTAAGATTACCTCTCTCCAATTGTTACAGTCACTAAGTTTGCCTTTTATTTTTTTTTTTTTTTTTGGGGGGGGGGGGTATTTTAACAATAAATCATTTTTTCTAATTAGAAGGGACATTTTCTTCCAAATCTTATTAAATATTCTCTGTAGTTGTCTCATGTTGTCACTATTGATAGCTTTTAACATTTCGGCTGTTATTTTATCTTCACCTGCAGCTTTGTTATTACCCATTAAATTTACTGCTGTTTCAATTTAGTTCAATGTAATTTCAGCTAGGCTGACATTTAGATGTGGGGTTGGTAAGTCGGTTTCAAGGTTTATAAATTCTTTTAAGTATTTCTTGGAAGTGTTCAGACCATCTTTGCTTTTGGTCTATACTTGATGTTAATAGTGTTCCAGTTTTGCTAAGGATTGTTCTTCCTTTAGATGTAATAGTACCTGTCAGCCTCTTTTGTGTGTTATATAAAGTTTTGCTGTTTCCTGTTTTTGCTGCTTTCTCTGCCTCTTTCACCATATTAACTATGTATTCTCTTTTATCCCTTCCAGCTGAACTTTTTAATTTCTTGTCTATTTCTTTGTATGTTGCTTTCGCCAGATCTTTTCCAGGATCTGTCTTTACATTCAACGTGGCTAATTTGGCTGGTCGTCTTTCATATATGTTTTCTGATATCCATGCATTTCTATTTTTTTTCAGTCCTGCTCTTGCTTTTACTGCTGTGATTATGATTCTAAATACACACACAAAAATATGTTCAGTATTCTGTTATCTTAGAACAGTGTGTTGTTCAATCTGTAAATAGCGCCTTTCGAGTTTTGTTCTTGATAATTTTACTTTTATGGCAGAGTTTAGAAGAATAAATGCTGACTTGGCCTGGGCTATTCTGTTCCTTAATTCGGTTTCACATCTTCCGTCTTGTGGTATTATTGTTCTTAAATACTTGAATTTGTTCACCTTCTGTGCCTTTTACTTTGATTTTATATTTTGGTGCTGTTTTTTCTTGGATATAACCATGACCTCTGTCTTCTTTTTATTTAAACACTCTCAGTACCGTGTTACTGTAAATGTATTCCTTTTCCACACTTTAAATCTTAACAGCAATTTCTTGTGAGCTGACTTCGAGATTATAGAACGTTGTGTTCGTCTTTCTTACGAAGAAGAATATTTCGTGTGCAGTTCGCGGCACTTGGTATAAAATGGAACAAATTCAAGAACAACGCAGAAATAAGACAGATGAGCAAACAACAACCTGTCTCATGGGTGATCAGAAAAAAGAAGACGGACACATGTATGCCATGTGATGAGAAGAAACAATAAGAGATTACAAAAACAAGATACCAAGTGGAGCACAACAGGCCGAAGGAAAAAGAGGCCGACCACGTGAAACTCTAAAGAGGACAATGTTAAGAGAAGCCAGTTTAGTGAGCATAACATCCCTTGATGAAGTTGAAAGACTCGAATGAGAACAGGAAAACTTGGCAAACAACTATGCGAGCCCTGTGTGACGTTTACCGGCACGGGAAGGATGTAAGAGTAAGTTCGCGTCCAGTTTACGCGAAGTACTAATCACTATACGATCAACACCAGATGACGATATAAACATAATTTTGTGACTTTGACTCTGATCTGTTTCTTGATCTTTTGATCTGGTCCGTGCTATGCTTCAAAACGTTTGAACGTACTAATCATTATGCTTTTGGCTAAAGTGTGCCTTGAACTTTTGGGGATCTTCCATGACATCATGAAGTTGTTACACCTGCCACATTTCGTTACATTGATATGCTCTATGCAACTTCATCTAACCCAGGATAACTAAAACAGAGTTCATACACGGCTTTTAACTATACAAATAAATTAACTGACCATTCCAACTCCACAGTTGTGATACAAAACATACGCCAATAAAACTCCGGACGTTACAATAGAACAGATTTATTGGTGAAGCCACATTTGTTGTTGGATGTTGTCAAATGAAAGTGGCGTGAAAAGACTGATGGAATTCACAAATACATAAAATAGTGCCCGGGCAACTTGATGTCGCCATGAAATGACCTTTCACACGACAAGATGTTGAAGGACATTTTTGCTTCTACAATAGATAATACCACATTCTCTCTCAAAAACTGAATTCAGAAGAAACTTTCCTAAAAAGGGCAAATTTAACTTAAACTAAGCATTCCCTACATAGGACAGATTACAATCTACGTTCTACAATTTCGACACCCAGTTAAAATACTGACTCTGAAGAAAAACTTATGTGACTGGAACCTTTTCTCTTCTTCCCGGTCTCTAACAGTTTTTTTCTCCCGTCTGCCTATTTTCTGTGCGTCTCTTCCAAATTCGTTCACTATGAGTTCAAATACGTGCAAGCTATACAACAGATTTTCCTGCTTCGCACGCCTATAAGTATCCAAATTTAACTCTCTATTTTATTTCTATCCAACCCAGTTGCCTATCCTATTCTATTATACTTAAAGGAAGAGACGAATTTTAATTTTTCATCATTTTTTTTTTGTTTTTATCCCTTACTTTGTTTTTGTATATGATCTTTGAAGAAAGATTCTTACTGAAATATTGAATTGCTGTAGGGTCTTTATTTAAGTTTGCTCATCTTGCTTTCTGTCATCCTTATTTCTGCCAACTTTCCTCACTCGTTATCTATTTGTAAAACGAAACCATAAACCTCAGTCTATGTTCTGACTTCGAGTGTACGCAGTCTGTGACAGAAACAGACAAAAGAGAGCCAAATCAAGAAACGGTCGTGCAGAAGACATGATGCAGCAGATTTGTCCTAAGAACATAAACCCTGGACTTGAATGATGCTTATAAACTTATACGTGTTTTTTCCACTTACATAATAACATGACAGAAGATTCAAAGAACATATTTTAAAGTCTGTGTTCTTGACCAGTGTCGATATCCACAGTAGCATACTAGGATTATCATGGTTTTATGGCAGAACAAAGCAACCTCAGAGGATCCCGTCCCTCTGAAGAGAGTAGAGCGCTCGTTTACCTACACAAGTTAGGAGCCACCAAAAAGATGGTCAGTCAACAGGATGGGTGTTATCACTCACTGTATCTTCTTACATCGTTCCCGTGCCGTTAAACGTCACATAGGGCTCACATGGTAGTTCGGCAAGATTTCCTGTTTTCAAGAGCTTTTCAACCTCATCAAGGGATGTTATGGCCACTAAACTGGCTTCTCTTAACAGTCGCCTCTTTAGGGCACTATATGCTGAAGAGAAAATCAGAACAACTATGGACTTTTTCGGAGTGAAAATATCGTGGTTCTTTCTAACCTCCAAAATCTTTTACTTTTTTTTTTTTAGTTTGAACAAAATTGATGAAATGAAAATTTATCAGTAAAAATGTCTGAATTTCTGATCGCATATTTTTTAAAGAAAATATACAACATGACTGACCTAGATGATCAGGGTGGAGACACGGGAGAGTTAAATTCCCCGTGCAATAGCATATTTAGTAGCTGTACCCAATTTTCAAATTAACATGTAATGTGAGCACTTTCATTCGAGTTTCGGTCATTAATCAGTGTACCTACTTTTTTTAATAAGCTTCACTGTTGCAAGGCTATGCTCGCCACTTGCAACCGTCACTTGAAGTGACAGCAACATTCTTAATGCTACAGTAACAGTAAGAAGAAATGTTACTTTCAACAGTATAACTTTAGCTGGCAGCGTATTTTATGTTACAAAGAGGTAAACCACTTTCATTTCATCACATAGTCAGTAGCGTCATTATTTGTATTTTATTTATGTGTTAAAACTCTTCCTAGATATCTACACTTGTACAAAAGTTCAATTGTCGTCTTGGATTTTAATTTTTGAATGCCTTATAAAAAGAACATATATATGAAATGTGATATTTCATTTGCTCAATTCTCTTTGAATGATACTACATCAATAATGAAAAAAAATCTTTGTTTTCGAATTAGTTTTGGGATCCTAAATCTCTTACTTTTATAAACATTTTTTTTCTTCTACATTCTAGATCAAGAGTGAGTCAGAAAGTAACCTTACTTTTGTTTAATTTTTATAAAATGTCAATGAAAACTGCTATCATTTTTCAGCTGTCACCACGACGTTAAAATGAGGTTTTTCACCGCTTCAATAGCTGAGAAAAATACCTTTAAAATAACTGATCTTTTAGCACACCATGCATGCCTGCTTTTTTTTAAAATCTGTTCGTCCAGTATTAAACTTGTTCTCACCTAATGCCCCTGTGAGGAAACTAAACACTTGATACTCATTTGACGTGAAGTCGGGTGAATATGTGGGATATGGAAAAACACTCCAAATGTAGATTCGTAATTTAACGAGCTGTGCCTTTACACTCACAGACAAGCGCGAGCATCAATTTTTTTTTTTTTTCATTCAAAGCCGTACAAAACTTCTCTGATATGGGCGAGGAAGATTATTGCCCCTCCTTGCAGGTTCGCTTTGTCACTGGCTGAAAGTAATGTATTCTTCTCCAGTGACTTTACGTCGTCGAAAAGTCATATTCTCCACCTTCATAACATTGTAAAAGAGTTTCACAAACATCCACAAGACTTTCTTTCAGAACGGGATGAATTGTTTTGGTACGCATCTGACACAGGCTTGTCGGTGCTGCAGCATTTCGTGAATAATGTGCGCCGAACCATGACCAGTTTTTACTTCTGCAGCCACCTTATTGATAGTTGCCTGTCGTTTTCTCAAATCATTTGTTCCACATCAGCTTTAGCGTCAGGCTTATTTATGTTGTAGTGTGAGGCAAGCCAGAGCGAGCTGCATCCGTCAAATTTGACACAGTACTTTAGAACTTTCTGTGCCATTCACATACCTGTTGGAGCGACACATTCCATATCGTCTCTTCATTCTACAGATACTATCTGTGGATTTCTCATCATCACTACTCAAGAAATAAACAACTGCTCACTGTTCTTCTTTCGTGCATGCTTCCAAAGGTGCAGCTATCTTTTATCGGATCTATTGGTGTCATATTTCCAAAATAGCCAATGTGTCTTCACACACATGCATGTAGCGAGAGAAGGCACAAGACATCAGAACTAAAACTGTCTGCTATTCGATTTAGATTTTTTAGAGCAAAATTAATCTTACTCGCTCTCGTATCTTCAAACTTTTGTTTGGTAAGGAGGTTTAGACGCAAATTTTTCAGCTTATGTAACATCATCAAGAACATGTTATGCTTTGTAACAGTTTAGAAGCTACGTTGATTTTATTTGGAATATATATCTATATAACAACACACTATAAAAAAATTAAATTTCTAAATTAAAGAGATCATTTTTCACCGTCATATCTTGCTATTTTATCCACTGACTCGTCATAGACAATTTCTACCAAAGACATAAATTTGTCAGTATAATTTCTTAAACGACGAAAGGATTCGATTCTGATTTCCCAGCAGAGCTTATAGCTGTAATGTGTCTTTAATGGTTCCCTATTGCAACGTTGAAGCTGAGAAAAACATATAATTTCTGGACTGTTCAAAATGGCAACAACAGCAGCAGCAACAACAACAACACAATAATAATAATAATAATAATAATAATTATTATTATTATTATTATTAACTCTTTCCTCGATGACATTGTGGCATCACCGACAACTAAGTTGAGAGAATGAGAACAGGAAATTTGAAAGCTCTCGGGTTCAAGTCTTTAATGCGTAGTTGCACTTCAGAATGTTTTACTTTCATATTTGATCTTTTGTCATAACCATTGTCATGCATGCTTGCGACTGAAATATTCGTGTCTAACAATTTTCAAGAATGGATTCAGACTGCATTCAGAATGAAATTCTGAGTTTGTAGTGGTTTCTACATAAAATGAAACCATGAAAATGTTCATGAAATATCACTTGGATCTTTATTTACAAATCTTACAAATAGTAGTAATTGTTCAATATAACTTACGTTTAGTGTACAGCCTGCAACTATGATATAATATTTAGTTCTCTGTACCGTATGAGCCATTTCATTTTTTATGACTCTAGAGAGCTAAGAAATCAATTTATTTTCAATGTTTTTTTCACAAGATAATGTTGGGCTGATCAATGAGCTACTCTAAAACTACCAGGTTTGACAATTAATTAATTTGTCAAGCCTTACAAACATTTCCGTTATTAGAAACATATAATTTATCACATATTCCACAAAGAAGGAAACAATATTTACTAAAAAAAAAATTGGACAATTAAATCATGTGTTCTATTATGCTCCTCTATTGCCGAACTTCTGATTTATTAATTTTTGTTGCACTGAATCAATAGTCTGTTATTATTTTAAGCCTGGACGATAAGTCAATACATTTTTCATGGAACTCCAAACGGTTTTTAGATTTTTCATATTCAATGAGATACAAATAAAGACATCCCCAATCATGGTATAAAATCAGTGACATTTTACTACAAGAAAAAATTTACGGGAGAAACACAATATATCTTTTTTTTAGAATAACACTTACCAGGATCAATTATTATGTTCTTAATTTCTTAGTTCCCTAGTGCAATTAATTTCGACCATGTGAGCTGTAGGAAAATTCGAAAGTACTTTCTGGTCTCTTTCGCGGATATTCTTTTACGATTTCCAGTCTTTCAGCATCACTTAGAGAGGACTTCCATCTTTCCGGATCAGTGTTCATTTCATCACTTAAATCTTTTGTAATGGAAAATGTTACATCAGTTTTATCCTCATGTTTTACTGTCAGTAATGCCAAGTTACTGGGATCACGATCAGAATTACTTGCAGTGAGCTCAGAATCATTGGTTTTGATATATCCAGTTATTTTCTCTTGTACTGCATCAGCTGTTTCAGTATTTAGTTATTTGTGCATAGTTCTGTGCTGTTTTTATTTTTTTTTTTAATAACGCATTCTATTTCCGTATGCGATACTTGGTGTCCGATTTTTTCCCCTTTTGTCAGACATACTATCTATATGAATATTTAACATCGTTCTAAAGTCTATAACTATAAAAATAAGATGTATTATTAAATAACACTGGAGCATTGTATTTACTTAAAGCAAATGGAGAAAAACTACTTAGGATGAACACTATGTTCCATTATTTAAAACAAAAAAGTAGGAGCAGCTTTATTCATTAACGAGAACACCATTTTCTTCTTAATCATAAAAAAGGAGGGAGAAACAGGAAAAGAAAAAAAAAAAAACTAAATTCACATGTATGATACGTAACAAATAAGAAAGCAGAAAGAAATACTTAGTTATGATTTGTATATGATAGTGTATATGGTGACATTTTTAATGCTGCAAAAAGTCAACTTGATTCTCATCGGGTAGATGAGACTCGTTAGTCTTGGTTGGTAGCTCATCTAGGAGAAGGAAAACTCTTATTTCAAACCCCCTGCTTACCTTGTAAGGTAGGCTCTGGCCAGAGTCAAAGGCTGGTGGAGTAAACTATAAACAAACAGGTGGAAGGCAAGGGGAAACCAACACTGTACATTCCCAAGAACAATCATGACAATCCACAATTATTTGAATCATAACGACGTTAATGGGGGTTCCAGTGGAACCTCCTCGTCCGGTAGGGACTATCACGTGCGACAGATGATACCAGATCGTCATCCAACTACTGTACGCAAAGAAAACATAAGCAACACCTCAGTAATTGCAACATGGAACATTAGAACATTAACATAACTTAGAAAACTGGCAAACATTTAACAAGAAATGAAAAGAATGGAAATTAACATCCTTGGTTTATGTGAATTGAGTTGGACTGGAGCAGGAAGCAGAGATCATAAAGACTTCAAGATAATATATTCCGGGGGAAACCAGCGCAGAAATGGAGTTGGAATAATATTGGATAAGAAGACAGCAAGAACCGTGAAAGGTTTCTGGTGCATATCAGACAGAGTGTTATTGCTTAAATTACAGGGCCATCCAATAGACACAAATCTCATCCAAGTATATGCACCAGCTTCAGAAAGCTCTGATGATGAGATAAAAGAATTTTACAACAATCTGGACATGGCAATGAAACAGTGCAAACCATGGGAAGTAAACTCTGTGCTGGGTGATTTAAAAGCGAAAGTAGGGACTGAACAAGACAATGAAGCTACTGGCAAGTATGGACTAGGAATCAGAAACAAAAGAAGAAATATGTTGATTGAGTTGGCGGAAAAGAATAAAATGATAATAGAAAATACTTGGTTTCAACAACACCCTAGGCGAATATGGACATAGAAAAGCCCATATAATAACATACGTAACCAGATAGATTACATTATGATCAAAAGAAGATACAGGAACTCATTAATATCCGTGAAAACAAGACCAAGCTCAGAATGCAACAGTGACCACATCACAGACGTAGGAAAAGTGAGAATCAGGCTAAAGAGATTAAAAGTAGCAGTTAAAAACAAAGAACTAGATAGAGAGCTGTTACAGAAAGATAAAGCAATACAAGAACAATATAGGACCATATTACATAATAGATATAATGCTATATAGAAAACTGAAACGATTGATGAACAATGGAATACGCTCAAAGACTATTCAGCAAACATCTATCGAAATCCTACCTCCAAATAAAAGACATGGGAAACAGGGGTGAGTGACAGAAGAAATTTTGCAACTAATGGATCAGAGAAGAAGTCTTAAGGAAGATAAAGATGAATATGACAAAATAAATAAAGAAATAAGACACAACTGCAATAAAGGTAAGGAGGAGTGGCTAAATAAGAAATGTAGTGAAATAGAGACACACCATAATGGAAACGCAAGAGATATGTACAAACAAATAAAGGAGTTAACAAACAAAAGGACATACCACATGATTGGTTGCCTGAAGTCAGTAATGGACAGAGATGAAATAATGGCAAGATGGAGAGAATACATTAGAGAACTCTCTGAGGACAATAGAAGCAAAATAGATATACGAAATAATAATGAAGGGCCTCACATATTAAAAGCAGAAGTGGAAGAAGCCATCAAACACATGAAAAACAACAAAGCACCAGGACCAGATAAAATCACCAAGGAAAAACTGGGAGCATTAGAAGAGATTGGCATAGAAATAATTACCAGATTGTTGAATGACATCTATAACAGTAACTATGTCCCATCAGACCTTTCGCAATCAATTTCTGTTGCCCTACCAAAGAAACAAGGTGTAGTTGAATGTGAAGACCATCGAACCATTAGTCTTATGAGCCATGTTACCAAAATCCTGCTTCATATTGTTAAGAGAAGAGTCAGGAGCAAAATAAAACCAGAAATCGCTGAAGAATAGTGCGGCTTCGTTGAAGGAAAAGGTACAAGTAATGCCATATATATAATAAGAACACTGATGGAGAGATCAACAGAAGTGAAGATGGACCTATACTTATGCTTCATAGACTACTGTAAAGCATTTGATAAAGTGAGACATACAGACATTATAAGAATGCTGAAAGACATCAACATAGATGGGAAAGATCTGAAACTTATCAAAAACATATATTGGCAGCAATCAGCAGCAATGAAGGTTGAGAACCAAATAGGAGCATTCCAAGACATAAAACTGGGAGTGAGACAAGGATGTGTTTTATCTTCTGACCTCTTCTCCTTGTACAGCAAAAACATAATGAGAAATATAGAGAACATGCCAGGAGTATCAGTTGGCGGGTAACAACCTTAACAACTTAAGATATGCAGATGACACAGTCCTGATTTCTAAAAGTGAAGGGGAGCTACAGGCTTTTCTGGACATCGTGGTTCGTGAAAGTAAAAAATAAAGGTCTCAGTCTGAACAAAAATAAGACTGAAGTGACGGTCATCTCAAAGAAAAGAATACCACCAAAATGTAGCTTTACCGTAATGGCACAAATCTGAAATAAGATGATAGATTCAAGTACTTAGGAACGATTATAACAAATGATGGGAAATGCCACAACGAAATAAAAAATAATAATAATAATAAACAGACGTGCTTAGACCAAGTCAGCATTCCACACAATGAGAAACATCTTGTGCAACAGATCCGTATCAATAGAAACAAGATTCCGACTACTTAAATATTACATCGAGCCAATTTTGTTTTATGGATGTGAAGCACGATCTATGAATATGAGATTACAGCGAGAAATGGAGGCCATGGAGATGTGATTTATAAGAAGGATGTTGAAGGTACCATAGACAGCCAAGAAAACCAATGAAGAAATCTTAAGAGAGGCTGGACTTAAAAAGCAAATTATAGCAAAGATCAGAGGCAGACAAACGAGATTTATAGGACATTTCCTGAGAAGATGAAAATTGGAACACATTGTGGCAACTGGAAAAACTGAAGGAAAAAGAGACAGAGGAAGACAAGGAGAGAAATTACTGGATGGGGTGTCAGTGTAGCTAGGAAGAAAGTCACATACAGATCTCATAATCAAGTCTAAAGACAGGGAACTGTGGAGAGAAATTATCGCTACGCCACGCGCCATGGCACTTGATTGAATTGAATTGATTCTCATTCAGAAACAACTGAAAATTTTCTGCTGCCGCAAGGAGATATGAGCAAGACTAGTTCAGGGTGAATCGGTTTGTTTTTAGTTATCCATAAATTTCTTATCCTTTGATTTGATGAGACTCGGTGAATTGTAAACCAAAGGTGGCTTTTAACAAAAAAAAAAAACACTGGAGTCGAACTGTGTCTTTACTTTAACGATCTCAGAGACTGAGATTAGCTGATACGATCACTCTAGTTTTACGTTTCGTTATTCTTTTCACAAATTTATGATAACCCTGAGCTATCATATTCTCAGTCCTCTCTCTCTCTCTCTCTCTGTCTCTGTCTCTCTCTCTCTCTCTCTCTCTCTGTGACGAAGGGCAGAATGTAAGACGGGCCTGCGTGCCCAATTCTTTACCCTTTAAAAATAAAGATTATTCATTCACTCATTCTCTCTAGGCGTCTTCCGATTTTAGCCTCCACGTTATTATGGATTCAGCAGCATGTGAGCGTGGCCGATAATAAATAAAACTTTTTTGTGTGTATTAATTTGTTTTCATATTATATTTCACCCCCACTCCCGTTATTCCACTATTCCCATTTTTACCGTCCTCCCCTCACCCCCCCCCCCCCCCAACTTTAAAAAAATTGCTGTCCATTTTCGGTTGAATGTCTTGCACTTTGGCAGAGTCGGCACTTCATTATAGGACTCTGGATCTAATGTAACACGAAAATACTAAACTATCAGTTATGAATGAACAATCAAAGAGAAAGAGAAACAGTTTAAAGCTACAACTAATCTATAATTCACTAACAACGACTCTTTACTCTGTCTGCACGGGATCTAGAACAGTGATTCCCAACATATGCTGTGGATCATAAGAGATCCATGGTCTTCGATTACGTTAGCAATGTGGTATTAACTGCCGTCTACTGAATGACAAGAATTAGGGGCTTATGGCATTGCGATGTTACATATAAGCTGGTGGTCCCTAATTTACATGTAGTTGGAAAAGTGACACTGGGATGTAAAGAGATTGGGAACCACTGCTTTAGAATCCATATGAATAATCTCCCATACAAGGAAGTAAATTAGTGATAGCCTAACGACAGAAAGTGTAGTACCCAACACTGGTATGGTGGTATTTCATTATTATTTCAAGGAGAAAAGCTGGGCATCACATTTAGTTTCTATTGTGGATTATCAATTATTTCTATACCTTTCAGAAACAGGTAAGGTAAAGGTAACCCTGTCAGCCGTAGAGGCACGTAGGGATATGTTGTTAGTGCCCATATTTTCTATGACCTGTCAGCACACTAGTGAATGGTGTGGTCAGTATCACGCCTGGCTGCCTTTCCTCCCCCAACTCCAGAAGAAGTTGGGTACCCATTTCTACAGCGTGGTTGCTGGGGCGCCACTTGCCGGATTCGAATCCCTGACCTTCATCTTGAGACGCCAGTGTACTAACCACTTCACCACTCAGACATCCTTTCAGAAACATTATAGAAAACATGTGAATTATGAATATTGATTGTAACTGGTAGCAATGATAGTGAATAACATACTTTGCAGGCATTAATTTTTTGAATAAGTATTTCTTCTACATAAAATCAGTTAATTTTTTATGTTAAAAAATTACAAGTTTTTGCTTTGATATGTGTCACTCTGGTGTTATTCTTCTGCTATTAGGTTTTTAATCATGCTAACCCTTATTACCAGAGTGAAGTTTTCATTTCTTTTTCAACAGACTTTAGTGGCACCTCTACATCATTTGCCCCAGGTCTAGTGTAATTCATCAGTTTAGTTTTGGTGATGCAGATATGAACCTTGTAGGCTGTGCCGTATAGATTTAACCTCACCTTTTCAAGTGCATTTATTTGTTCATGATAATTTGTATCATCATCATGATGATCAGGTGCCATGCTTATAGGCATTAACAGTCATACTTCTCCATAGATACCAGTCCTTGGTATAGTCCAACAGCTCAACTAGTAACTTTTTATTGTGCCATTAAGTTAGACAGTCCATGATTTTTTCTCTTGGTCTCCCCAGCCTCACTTTCCATTAATCTTTTCTGTTGTTATGATGTTTTCAAGCCTTCTCCTTCTCATTATATGTCCAGTGACTAATGTTGTGTATGGACTTAATTAGGTTCTTTTCTGCATTTGCTTTTGTTAGACATTCCCTGTTTGTCATCTTATATGTCCTTGGTACTATTTACATTCTTCTAAGAAACCAAAAGAAACTAGACTCTTTTGAAAACAAATGCCTAAGGAAAATACTCGGCATAAAGTGGAACGAATTCAAGAACAATGCAGAGAGAGATAAGGCAGATGAGTGGACAACTACCAGTCTCATGGGTGATCAGGAAAAAGAGATGGACATATGTTGATCATGTGATGAGAAGAAACAGTCAGAGAATCCCAAAACAAGCTATCAAGTGGAACACAAGCTGAAGAAAAAGAGGTCGACCACGTGAAACTCTAAAGAGGACATTGTTAAGAGAGGCCAGTTTAGTAAGCATAAAATCCCTTGATGAGGTTGAAAGCTCACCAAAAATAGGAAAACCTGGCAAACTACCTTGCAACCCCTATGTAACATTTAATGGCATGGGAAGGATGTAAGATATATAAGAAATCATATCCCTGCTGCCTCTAGTGCTGCCTCTGTTTTGTATGTGAACTATTACTTGCTGTGTTATGGTCTGTGGATGAAACATAAAAGTCAACTTTTTACATGCTAGCAGTCTGGATTGGATGCAGTGTGCACATTTTCAGTTTTCACTGAATTCTGAATTGCATTTATTTGTATCATTTCATTTGCTGCATAATAGGATAGCCATTATCAACAGACATAATATTCTTCATCAATGGCAGACCTATATTAGACAAGTTCTTCATCGGTGGCAGATCTGTATTAGATATGTTCTTCATCAATGACAAATCTGTATTAGACACATTCTTCACCAATGGCAGACCTATTTTAGACTTGTTCTTCACCAATGGCAGACCTGTATTAGACACATTCTTCACCAATGGCAGACCTGTATTAGACACATTCTTCACCAATGGCAGACCTGTAATAGACATGTTCTTCACCAATGGCAGACCTGTATTAGACACCATGTGGAATAGGAAAGGAAAAAAAAAAAGAAACAAACTTTGAAGAAAATAATTTTAGAGACCTACCAAGAGTAATGAATAATGTGAAATTTTAATATTAAAACTAATATTTTTTTCTATTATTTAAAAATAAAAGGCTATTTTTTCATGACATTCATCAGAATTTAAAATGTCATCTTCACTTTTATATATATTTGTTATTATTATAAATGTGCACTACTGGCAGATGTTGGTAGTCATACTACTTGACATATCTTGATAGCTCAGTTGAAGGCTTGTTAGCTTGCCATTAAGGGAGACTGTGGTCTTCTCTGTTGACCTTTCTCTACCTCTCTGAAATAGTGTGAAGACTGTATGATAAAGGGCAGAATTTTAGACTGGCCTATTTATACTTATTTGCAAAAACTGAATAAAAATGTAATTTATTTTTGAAAGTTTATCATTTATATTCTTTTTATCCTTAGAGTCTGGATATAAATGGAGGGACTGCAGCTTTTTGTTGGACTGGTATTGTTTTTGACTAGAAGTGTAAGTAAGTGACATCTTATTTCTATGGAATACTATATAAGTGTGTGGATTCATATAAAATAACTATGTGGTGGTGGTGAATATCTCTGTGACCGCTGTGGCAGCTGATGTGAAGAGCTTTCCCATCTTCAGCAGTTGTTCAGTTTTGGAGGTATTTAATTAGGAAAGTCAACCATTTCTTCATTTTGATGGTGTCTGCAATTTTAGCAGTCTTATATCTTATCTTATATCCTTCCCTTGCCATTAAACGCCACATAGGGCTCGTAAAGTAGTTCGCCAATTTTTCCTGTCTTCAGTGAGTCTTTCAACCTCATCAAAGGATTTTATGCCTGTTAATTTGGCCTCTCTTAACAATATCCTCTTCAGAGTTTCACTCGGTCTGCTTCTTTTTCTTCGGCCTGTTGTGTTCCACTTGATAGCTTGTTTTGGGATTCTCTGATCATTTCTTCTCATCAAGTGACCAAGTTGTCCTTCTCCTTTTCCTGATCACCCATGAGACTGGTTGTTGTTCTGTCATCTGTCTTATCTCTGCATTGTTCTTGAATTCATTCCACTTTATGCAGAGTATTTTCCTTAGGCATTTGTTTTCAAAAGAGTCTAATTTCTTTTCTATTTCTTTAGTTGTTTTCCAGCTTTTGCATGCATAAATGAGAGTGGATATTACATTTGAATTGAATAGTCTTAACTCGCAGAGAATTTTAGCAGTGGATGCTTTAATTTTGTGTCACACGCAGGTCCAACTGCTCCACCATGTCTTTATATACATCCTCTGTCTGGATCTCAAGGAGGAGAGTGACAGTGTAGAGGATTGACAGCATTCTCCATATTGATGTCTTCCATACACCATCTGGTTATAGTAGAAATTATACATGAAGTTCTTGGAGAGGTCAAGGCTGCTCATAACCACATACATAGGCTTATTCAAGAGCAGAACTGAACACAGGGGGGAGAAATGTCAACAGTTCAAGATATGCAGATGGCACACTCCTTCTAGCAGAGAATCCACAGAACCTACAGAAATTAATAGATATGATACACAACAATAGCCAAGAGTGGGGACTTGAGATCAGCAGAAGATCAAAGTAATGGTGTTCAGCAGGAAAGACCAGAAGCCATAGATGGATATAACTGTAAACAAAGAGAGACTGGAACAAATAACAAACCACTGTTACCTAGGACATACACTAACTGAAGATGGGAGATATGAGATGAAGATAAAGAAAAGAATAGGAATGGCAAAGCATACATTGAAGACAGTGCTGTTATCCAAAAATCTGCCCATAAAAACAAAATTCAGATTTGTAAAATGTTATATCTACTCTGTTTTACTGTATGGAGCATAAAAACCTGGACTCTAAGTAATGCAACAGATATGTGGTTCTACAGAAAACTAGGTCATATAACATGGAGAATGAAAAGAACAAATGCACAAGTTTTAAAACAGCTCCACGTGTACTATGAACTTCTCACCGAAATAAAGGTGAAGAAAACAAAATACTTTGGCCACATCAAAAGACATAACAGTATACTAGAAGGAAAAAGAGCAAGAGGAAAGCAGAAATATAGATGGGAAGATAACATACAAGAATTGACAGGATACAATCTGGCAGAATGTACCATCAAGGCAAGGGAGCGAAGGAACTGGAGATTCATTACTGGAGCAACCAGACATACCAATCACCTATAATCAGAAGAAAAGCATGATAAAAACCTACAGGAAGCCACAAACACCACCACATGATGACTATCACATACTAAACAGAAAGGAACAAGTCACCATCTTCCGTCTCCGAACAGGACACAGCCGACTCCGAAGTCATATGTATACAAAGTTTAAGGTTGGTACTACTAATCTATGTACATGTGCCCAGGTGCCCCAAACTGTGGAACATATCCTCCAGAACTGCACCAACTATGAAACACTGAGAAATAATTACTGGCCCAGTGAAACCACTAAAGAAGATAAGCTCTACGGTTCCATACATGAGTTACAAAAAACAGTGAAATTTATCCAAGAGACAGGACTGCAGGTATAGACAGACAATGCGAACGAAGAAGAAGAAGAAGAAGATTACTGTCAACCTTTGTTCTGGAGAAGGCACATGATGATGATGATGGACCTTGATGGCTGCCAAGTCATCTGTCAAAGATGTTTTTTCATGCAAAGGCTAGTCTGGCTATCAAACGTCTGAGCTTGTCTTCTTTGCACACCCTCACCAGCTTGACATCGACCTGTTTCCACAAATTCTCCAGTCTTCCCAAAGATGGAGTTGTTCATCAGCTTATACAACACCTTCTTGAAGTCACTGGTTGTCTTCCTCTGGGGCTTGGTGTTCATCTGGATGTAAGGCTCCATACATGGGCTCTGCTTGAACTCTAGTCCTAGCAAATCTTCTTCAGACGACTAGGGACAGGTAAAGCTGGAGGTTGTGGTAACAGAACACATGGCATTCTTTGTTACAGAGGTTAGGGAGCAGTTTTTCAACCTTTGTTGGCATCTTCCCTCCCAGTGATTAAGAAGTTGTGCTGGTAATCTGACATCCACTCCTTCTGAACCTTCGTATGTATAAAATAGGAAAAAAGTAGGAGCACCTTTATTACTTAACGATCACAAAGTTGTGACGTTTCGGCGTGAGCCTTAATCATACAAAAACATACAGGACGAAGAAATAGAGAGAGGAGATAAAGTATAGATTCACATGAATACTATTAAAAAAATAAATAAATAAATTTAAAAAAAAAATTTTTTTAAAAGAGTACTTAGCTGTAAACTGCAAGGTGTGGCTTGTCTGGCGGTGTGTGTCAGGAATGGATCTAGTGGGACGTGGAGACTGTTTAAATAGAGACCTGTGACATGTGGTCAGTGGGTTGTAACTGGGGGTGGTGGATGGGGAACCGGGGAGGGGAGAGAGAGTGACGCAATACCGACCTAGCTAGGAGAAATTGAAACAGATGATTGAGGAAGAGGGGTTGCAGAGAAAATATCGGGGTTGCAGAGTGATGCTGTGAGGAAGTTTGAAAAGTAAGAAGGGGTGGATTTAGTGGAGAGGTACTATAATGATTGAAGAAGATGATGTTACATGTAACTAAACAGCGAGTTTAATCCATGTGGTTCCAGCATCCCATAATTTTGAATGCAGCAGTTCTCAAGTGCCAGGCGGCTTGTGTCATCTGCGTGACATTGTTTAATGGCTGTTACCAGAAAATCAGATTTGCCTCTGTGGTTGGGGCCATTGAAATGATTTGGGACTGGTTTCGAAGCATGCTGGGCGATGTCGTACAGATGTTTTTGCATGCGGTCCCCTAATCTGAGGCCAGTCTCACCGATATATGTTATCCTGCATCTTTTGCAAACGATGACATATATCACATTTTGGGACTCGCATGTGAATCCCTCATGAAGAGTGAGGATAGTTTTGGGAAAGGTGATTGTTTTTGTTTCCCAAACTATGGGGCAGGTAATGCAGCAGGGGCGGTTACATTTTCTGGTGCCAACATATGTAAGGTTCTGCTTCAAGTGGCTGTGGATGAGGATGTCCTTAAGGTTTGGCTCACGTTTGTATGCCAATAGGGGTGGATCAGAGAAAATGTCACGAGTGTCAGAGTCGAGTTGGATTATCGGCAGATGATGATAAAGAATTTTCTTAACCATCTGAACCTTCATGCACTTCAGAGCTAGGGGGTATGTGTTGTGCACTCATGCAGCTCTTCTGGATACTCTAGGTCTACTTTATGGATGTAGTCTGCCAGACTGTCTTCTGGATGGTTATGGATATTGCATTACAGTATATGTATATCCTCTACCCTCTTGAAGCCACCTGTAGGCAGTGGTTGGCTCATTGCCCAGTTGTAGAGATTGTTAGCATCTAGGTAGATGTAACTTTATGGCTTGGAAGAGTCATAGCCCTCTGTTTGCGTGTTTTGCCCTTGGCATATTTTTTTGAGGCCATGGAAATGCTGCCATGCATCCCCTTCTCAGTGAAGAGATGCTGGTCATAGTCTGTGAACAGCTCAAGCTCTACACCTGTTTTCTTAAGTAATGCATCCCAGGCTAGGGCCAGTATAGTAGTGTGCAGGATCCAGACCACACTCTTGCATGCAGTTCTTCTGGAAAGTCTCAAAAACATCCATTAAGAAGAACACATCTGTGTGGAGGTAGAGGTCATGATAGTTCCCCAGATCATGACACCCAAAGGTCTTTTGTGCATGGATGTAGTCCTTATCAGAAATGTGTTTGTCAGAGAGCTTGCTGTAGAATGCTTCCTTTGGAGGGAGTTGGGTTCTGCAAATGCTCCCAAGACTCCATGTACTCATACAAGTAGACACCTTTCAGCATTAGTAGTTCTTGCCTCTAAAGTTCATACCAGGTTGTGACTTGGAAGGTTTCAGATAGCAGCCTGACACCAACTTGTCAAGAGGGTATAATATAAACTAGATGCTGTCGATGACCCACAGCACCCTAGGGAGAAGGAGATGTACTTCTCTGTGTTGTTCAGGATGCAGGTAATCATAGCCTCTTAGGTTGTGGAAGATGTAGGTTGTAGGTTCAACTCAACTACAACTTGAGGTACAGAGACTGGGCAGCACTTCAGTATATACATATATATATTCATTAAGCTTTCTGGGCCATTGCAGCTCATTGTGGCTCATTGCTGCAGACAAAATTTGTCTCTATTTCTTTGGTCTTAGTCTTCTCCTGCCAATTGTCCATTCCAAGGGCTCATAAGTCTTCTTCCAGGTTGTTACGCCACCGTTACGTCTCGGTTTGCATCTTGATCTGTCTCTGCATCACGTCTGTATAAGCCTTTTATGTCTGCCTGTTCTCATCCATCCTCTTCAAGTGTCGAAGCCATCTCATTCATATATATATTTATGACCAGTAAATAGGGTGCCTTGAGAACATATGGCATTCAAAAGTTATAAGCACGAAAACCAGGTTAAGATTAATCCATTCAAATGTAATATCCACCATCATTTATGCATGTGAAAGCTGGAAAACAAATAGACAAGGAATTATATCCTAAGTATAAAGTGGAACGAATTCAAGAACAATGCAGATAAGACAAATGAATGAACAATATCCTTTCTCATGGGTGATCAGAAAAAGAAGATGGACATATGTTGGTCACATGATGAAAGGAAACAGTCAGAGAATTCCAAAACAAGCTATCAAGTGGAACACTCAGTCCTTTTAACATGATATAAATTTGACACTAATCACTAAAGGTTATGTATAAATGTCATTTCATTATCTAATAATTATCTCAGTATCGTCTTGTCTTGGGTAGCTATCTTGAAAACCATTCCCCCACCCAATTTAGTAATAAAAAGACAGTAAAAAAGCAAATTAAAAGCACTAATTGTAAAAAAAAAAAAAATGAAAATGAAAATACCAGAATTCAAAGTTCATGAACCAATTTTTACATCCAGTTCATAATACTAAGCAAACAGCTGAGTAACACATAAATGTCTTTAAATGTAAATGCTACAGAAGAGTTCTTCAAATATCATGGACACAAAAAACAACAAATATATCCATACTACAAGAACTTAATATTGAAGAAGGCTGGCTAGTAAAGAGGATTAAACAGAGAAAACTTAAATATTTTGGACACATTAAACGTCATGATAATCTAAAGACCATCTTGGAAGGGTACTTAATGGGAAAAAGAAAGAGAGGAAGACCAATGCGAAGATGGCTGCAAGGCATTGTTGATGATCTGCAAATGGATGCATCAGCAGCAGGCCATCTTGCTCACAACTGAGAGGCCTATAGTAGTGCTGTTAGGGAGGCAAAGTTCCGCAAATAAAAAATTATGCAAATGAATAAATGAATATTCTTATACTGTTTCTTAGCAGCATGTTATAAGATAAATGTAAGTTCTCCATATTTAATAACATTTACTCCCCTTCAGTTCTTTGTCTTAATATTTACAGAATTTTTTCATTATTATTTATTTTAGTCCTTTGTTACTGTAATCTAAGAAAACTGAACATTCTGGTACAATCTTTTGTCTATGCATACCTCAACCGTTTGGAATGTTTTTCTGTAACACTTGAGGCTTGTATATGTGATATCAGAAGATACTTTATTTTTAAAGCATTTCATTTTTCCAGGAGAAATTAAATTTCATGAAGAATATATCTGATTCACAATGCTGAGTGAATAAAATAAATGCTAAAAAAACCAATCTGATTTTCAATAAAACATTAAAAAAGATTAAATGGAAGCAGATCCTAATCACAATAATATATGATTATATTACTTCATAATGTCCAACCAAGTACTTCTGTCATTGTGTGTGATTTTCTCATGAGATCAGAAGATATTTTATTTTTGAAAGTACCTCATTTATCTAAAGCCAACCACCATGTAAGAAACATAAATGGATACTGTTGCAAAGAAAGTTTTCAAGTAAATACAAGTAATAAACCAATTTTGATAATATGAAGTGAACAAATTAAATGTGGAATATACTTTTCTTTTTTTAAAAGCAGTTCATTTCTCCATTCGCATGACATTTCATGTGGTAAAATCTGATTCACAAAAGGTAAAGGTGAAGATAACCCTGTTATACTTTAGAGGCACTTAACTATATAGAGTTAGTGCCCATATTTCTATGATCTGTCAGCACACTAGAGAGTTATGTGATCAGCATCACACCCAGCTGCTTTTTCTTCCCCAACTCCAGAAAAAGTCAGGTACCCATTTCTACAGCTAAGTGACTGAGGTGGCTGTGGCCAGATTTGAACTTCTGACTTTCACCATAAGAGGCAAGTACACTAACCTCTTCACCACTCAGATGCTGATTTACAATACTAAGTGAAAAAAAAAAACTGAAGACAAAGAAACCCTGTTTGATTCACAATAATAAACATTAAATTAATTTGTTAATTTCCAAGTGGACATTGAAATGCACAACTTTAGGATATCTTTTCTTGTTAAAGAAACTCAGTATTTTCCACAAGACTTCATTGCTGATTATGTACCATCCAATTTGGACCCTTCATCCAAAATGAGCACATATTTTTTGAATGTCAAAACACTGTGTGATCACTTACCTTTGCTAATATATTTACAGATGCCCTGCACACATGAGTAACAAAATCAGTCATACTCCCCAGAAACACTCACTTGTGATCTTTGTGAGCTGAAAACTCTCTTTGTTTTAATCTATTCATTAAATTAAATTTTTGCACATACACCAGCATCCATTTGCAAAACATCGTTGACGATCTGCAAATGGATGCCGCAGCAGCAGCCCATCTTGCTCACAACCGAGAGGCCTACAGGAGTGCTGTTTGGGAGGCAAAGTTCCGCAAGGGACATGCAAATGAATGAATGAATGAACACCAGGAAAATCCTTAATTTCCCACTATTTTGTTTTGGACAGAAAAATAGTGGTGAGAAAGCCAGATGTACTTAAAAAATAAAAAATCGGCCAGTGGCTGAACATTGTCACTGGCATTGCAATCAAGCTGCAGTTTACATTGTTAAATTGTGATATTATTGGTTATATGACAGAGTAGTTAAAAGAAAGATTAATTTAAAAAAACTCATTCACTTAAATGAAGCAACATCAAGTAGAAAAACTCATGTGACATATTCATTTTTGATTTATTATTCTGAAAGTGAATGACAAAGGTCTTTTCTAGGTCAGATCAAGTAGATTTGACTCTCACTGTCAGTGTTCTCAGTAAGTGTTCATGGTACCTTGAGATTTACATCTCAAAAGTTTGTATATTATATTTTTAAATTTTAAAATGATATCATTTCAAAGTATGACTAAAGTCAATTCTAGGTGAAAAGGATTAGATTTGTGAATGTTGAGCAAGAAGCCTGGCTCCGTATACTGAACATGCTTGATGGATCTCCTTTTTAAAGATTATATATTTAAAAAATATTGACAGAAACAGTTCCACATTTAAATAGATTCACTGAACTAGAACATATGTTTTGAGTGTTTCAGGTGTTGTAAAAAAAGACAGAACTTCAGTCAAAGATGATAAATTCTCTAATAGGCCTTCAGCTTCTAGAACTGGCAGAAAAGTTATCCAAGTTCATAAATTTATTTCTGCCAGTCAGCAATGACTGTTGCAGAAGAAGTAGAAGTTCCACAAGTTTCATCAAAATATTTGGACAATGTTTTGAGCATGAGTGTAAAGTTTGTTCCATGTCCCTTAAGAGAAGACAAGAAAGAGAACAATATGGCTTTGTTGGAAAGAGTAGAAAAGAAACCCCAGACTTATTAGATAACATCATAGCACATGATAAAGAGAACAACTGAGAGAAAAATAATGACATCTCTTGTTTATATTCCTGGTAAATGGTGAAAGCCAATATAGAAAAAAGAGCAACAGCCATTAAGATATTAGAATATTGGGTATGTCCTGAGGAAGAAAAAGTTCTGATTTGTGTAAAAGCACAGTGATTTATATATAAAAAAAAACAAGGGTCAGATATTGACAAAAAACAAAAATGTGAAAAGTTCTTCTCTACTGGAAAGATTTAAAATAAATATGTAGCAAATACCACCCACAGAGACAAAACTGGCAGGCAACATAGATACTTTTAGCCCAGGTGGCAAATAATGACATTGGAGTCCCAGTAGGCAGCCACTCTGATGCCACAGAAAACAAAATACAGGGAAAAGTCTAGAATGAAAAGTAAATGAAACTGTATCTGAAAAAAATATGACTAAGCAGACAAAGGAATTTGCTTGAACTAGCATCATACAAAGATGGTTGGAAGATAGTGAAAGAAAAGATAGGAATGCAGAAGTTGCAGATGTGTGCCATTGCCAAACCATAATAAAGATGAGAGAATATAGTGGAGAAGGTGAAACTAAGTCAAGGAGACTGCAACAAAAGAAGGATATGACCAGAGGACATGGATAAGGGATAGGAAAGGGGCAGAAATAAAAGTGTAGCATATCTTCTTACATCCTTCCCATGCCATTAAACATCACATAGGGCTCGCATGGTAGATTGCCAAGATTTCCTGTTTTCGGTGAGCTTTTCAACCTCATCACGGGATGTTATTCCCACTAAGCTGGCCTCTCTTAACAATGTCCTCTTTAGAGTTTCATGTGATCAGCCTCTTTTTCTTCGGCCTTTTGTGTTTCACTTGATAGGTTGTTTTGGTTTTCTCTGGTTGTTTCTTCTCAGCGCATGACCGACATATGTCCATCTTTGTCTGATACCTGTGAAACAGGTTGTTATTTGCTCATCTGCCTTATCTCTGCATTGTTTTTGAATTCATTCCACTTTTTATATTGAGTATTTCCCTTAGGCATTTGTTTTCAAAAGAGTCTAATTTGTTGTCTATTTCTTTAGTTGATTTCCAGCTATCACTTGCTTAAATGAAGATGAATATTACATTTGAATTGAATAATCTTAACTTGGTTTTTGTGCTTATAACTTTTGAATGCCATATGGTCTAAAAATTCTTGAAGGTTACTAATGGTTTTGCAGTTCTAACTTCCTTTCTAGTGTCACCATCCTGGTCTATTTAGCTGCCAAGATTACTGGAAGAAGTACAAAGGTTACACTAATAGAGGATGGGAAAACTCTTACAGGTAAGCAGGTAGCAGATCACTTTGCTCGCATGTTTGCACAGGACTGCAACATTGATATCCATCCAGAGAAGGAGCGTACAGTGCGTATCGAGCCACAGAAAGAGGAGGAACAAGTCAGAAAAGTGGAGGTCATGGATGCACCAATCACACGCAGTGAGTTAGACCTAGCAGTTAGTAAACTGAAACCAAGGAAATCACCAGGACCAGATGGAGTGTCCAATGAAATGATCAAGAACCTGGGAATGGCAGCAATGGGAAAGCTGTTGGATATTTTCAATATGTGCTGGAGCACAGGTAAGTTACCTCAAATCTGGAAGGAAGCAAGCATGGTACCACTGCTAAAACCAGGGAAAAACAGTGATACTGCCTCCAGCTACAGGCCAATCAGTCTCACTAGCTGCCTATGCAAAATGATGGAACGCATCATTGACCTGAGGCTAAAATGGTACCTAGAAAGTGAAAACCTTCTCGTTCCACAACAAGCAGGATTTAGGCAGTACTACAGTACGGAAGATCAAGTGACCTATCTCTCTCAAGAGATTGAGGATGCATTCCAACAGAAAAACCTTGTACTAGCAGCATGGATAGACCTGAAGAAAGCCTTTGATAAAGTATGGAAAAAAGGTCTGCTGTGGAAACTAAGAAACTGCAATGTGAATGGAAGACTGTACAACTGGATAAAGTCCTATTTACACAATAGAAGAGCTAGAGTAGTAATGGATGGACACAAAAGCCAGAAAGTACTTCTGCGACACGGTGTACCACACTATTCCTTGTATTCATTAATGACCTGGTCAAGGAACTTCCCTATGGAATCAAAGCGGCACTGTATGCAGATGATCTGGTCATGTGGTGTACAGATGAATATGCGACAGTTGCTACACAGAGACTCCAAAGAGCAATAGACATCTTGACATCATGGACAAACAAATGGTGTATAAGTATCAACACAGAGAAATCAAGTACCACTCTGTTCACCCTCTCATCTAAACAGAAAGCAGGTAAGATCTTTGTAAATGAAATACCCTTAAGGATGGACAACCAACCCACTTACTTAGGAGTGACTCTTGACTCAAAACTGACGTGGAAGCAACACATCAACAGTGCAGAAGCAAAAGCCAGAAGAAAACTAGCCATATTAAGAAAATTGAGTGGAACCACATGGGGAGCTAGTGAAAGAATCCTCAAGAATGTATATCAGCAAAGTATTCTACCACATTTAGAATATGGCTCAACAGCTTGGTGCACAGCATCAAACACTACGCTGCATAATCTAGACAAGGTTCAAAATCAGTCACTACGGATTATCACAGGTGCCATGAGGTCCACACCAATAGTAGAAATGCAGAAAATAGTTGGTGTTCAAGCGCTAAAGGAACGTAGAGACACAAAGGTCATGACCATGGGAGAAAAATTCCTTAGCTCTGTAAGCCATCCCCTGAAGGAGAGATTCAATAACTTGGCATTAGGACGGCTTAAAAGAAGCAGCTTCATTCATCAGGCCAAGCGTATGCGTAAGCTGATACCTGACCTTCCAACTGTAGTCGCTCCATTATCATCTGTACCAGAGCATACACCATGGAAAGAAGCAGATTATACACAAATAACTATTCAGACTGAAGTGAAAGGTGTGCAGAATGGTGAGATGCAGAGCAGTCTTGTAAGATCAACAGCCACACTTAGTGTTCTAGATGACAAATATCCATGTGACACCTGGATACGTGTGTATACAGATGGATCTGCACATAATGCCATAAAGAATGGAGGGGCAGGAGCATATATTGAATATCCAAACAACACCATTGACAAGATTTCCATACCCACTGGTAAATACTGCAACAACTTTGATGCAGAAGTTAGGGCAATTATTGCTGCAGTTGAAAAACTATCAGACTCCAGAATTGATACATGTCCTATAGTAATTCTCACAGATGCAAGATCAGTACTGGAAGCTCTTCAGTGCAACGAACTACCAGACCTTAGGGATGCCTTGTCAAAAATTGGCTTACAACATGGATTCACTTTGCAATGGATTCCCTCCCACTGTGGGATACCAGGCAATGAGAAAGCTGACCATCTGGCCAAAGAGGGCACTGAAATGGAGCAACCAGACATACCAATCACCTATAATCAGAAGAAAAGCATGATAAAAACCTACAGGAAGCCACAAACACCACCACATGATGACTATCACATGCTAAACAGAAAGGAACAAGTCACCATCTTCCGTCTCCGAACAGGACACAGCCGACTCCGAAGTCATATGTATACAAAGTTTAAGGTTGGTACTACTAATCTATGTACATGTGCCCAGGTGCCCCAAACTGTGGAACATATCCTCCAGAACTGCATCAACTATGAGACACTGAGAAATAATTACTGGCCCAGTGAAACCACTAAAGAAGATAAGCTCTACGGTTCCATACATGAGTTACAAAAAACAGTGAAATTTATCCAAGAGACAGGACTGCAGATATAGACAGACAATGCGAACAAAGAAAAAGAAGAAGAAGAAGCTGCCAAGATATGCAAATTAGTTTACTTCTTCAACAGCTGTTACTTCTATGTATATTTTTCCTTCTTGATTAATGAGACGTTTCATTATATTTGTTTTGTCCTTGTTAATTTCAAGCCATATTTTACTAGCCATTGAAGACAGGGTATCTGTTTTTTTCTTCCATCAAATACACATTGTCACTGGTAAGAGTGCTGTCATCTGCAAAATCAAGATCCACATACCCAGTCAGTGCCTGTTTTACCTGTGCAGCATTTTTTCATTATGAAGTCTATGGCAATTCCAAAAAGCAAGGGAGATTATATACATCCTTGTTTCATGCCTGTTTCAGTCTGAAACCATTTACTCATTCCTTCTTCTGTGTTGACTGCACAAACATATCCATTGTAGAGGACTCTAATGATGTTGACAATTTTAGATGGTATTCCATTTATTCTTAAAATTCTCCACAATGAATCTCTGTGTATGCTATCAAATGCCTTTTTAAAGTCTATCAAGTTCAAGATTAATAGTTTTTGCTTTTCAATATGTTCTTTAAGTATTATTCTTAGAGTAAAGATCTGGTCTAGACAGCTTCTCCCTTTTCGAAATCCTGTCTGTTCTTCTCTCATTGCAGCATCCATTATATCTTTAATTCTATTCAGAATAACTTTGCAGAATGGAGAAAGATTACTTAAACTATGTCTAATAGAGAGCGTGGTCATAGGGGGAACAATATTTCCACACAAAGAGATACATAAAACAACATGGATATCTCCAGATGATAGAACCAGAAATCAGATAGATCATTTTTGTATTAGAAAGGAATTCAGAACATTTCTGATAGATGTACCATATCAAAGAATGGATAATTTAAAAAAGGCTGAACTAGACACAGACAGTCAGCTCATAAAATAGTTTGCTGTTTAGACTTTTGTGAGCTCTTTGTTCATCAGAAGAACAAGAGGATATAATAGTTATAAAATGTCATATTTTCCAGAATGGTTCCATTGATAAAAATGTTAGATCATGGTTTCAGCTCCTTTTTAAGAGGTGTCATTCATAATGTGTAAGTCAGTCTCTCCTTTATACTTCATGTTTCATTGTTTCATTGCTTACACATTATCTTGTTTGTAACAGTGTGTGAAATGTGAACTTTGGAAAAGATACTTGCTTAGTTTTGACAACAAATGGGCAAGTGTTACACCTTTGGCAACATAATGTTTTGTGCCAGAGAAAGGTTCTAAGGACTGCAAACGCGCCACAAACAGCCTCTGGCAGTCAAGTCCAGCTCCTGGCCTTCCCGTGACAGAACTGTTTAAACTGACAGGAGAAGGGGCGAGGGCGAATATCTGGCGCCTGAAAACCAGTTACTAAGGGTAGATGAGTGTCACGTTTGGTAGCTCATCTGCCGCTGTTGGCGAGATCTTCAGTTGCCGTGTGTGGAGCGGTGCTCTTCCCGGCCAATGAAGAAATTTGCAAATGAGGTTGCCGCGCAGCATCACTGCGGAAAAGGTGGTTGAAAGAATAAAGCGAAGCAAACAGTCAAATCACGGCACCTCTGGTCTGGAGGTCGGCCACGTCCTGAGTGCAGTCATATCGGGTGAAATGCATGAACCGGCTTGTCCCAGAGGTTAAGTCACTGCTGGCTTGACTTTTCAAATGCCGCGTGTGGAGTGAAGCTCCTCCCGGTTAAGGAAGTAAATGCGGAAATAAAGGTTGCTGTGCGGCGCCGATGGGAAAAGGTGGTGGAAAGTGAAGTTTAACCTGGTATGTCCAGTAGTATCGCTACGAGAGCTATACCACGGCACCTCTGCTCTAGAGGCCGCCTACGTCCGAAATACACCTACACTGGTGAAATATGCCTAAACCGGCACACACCAGGGGTGGAACTCGATGGCTAGACATGTCATGCCACCTCCGCTCTAGAGGTCGGTAACGCCTGATAAACACCCATACTGGTGAACTTTGCCTAAACCGGCTCATACCAGGGGTGAATCTTGAAGGCTATGAATGTCACAGTACCTCTGCCCTAGAGGTCGGTCCCGTCCCAAACATGCCCATACTGGGAAATGCCTAAACCGGCTCAACCCAGGGGTAGAAGTCACTAGTGGCGAGGATTCGTCCTCCTGGACAAAAGCTCCATCCTGGTCACAACTAGGAAGGGTAGCGGCCACGACCGCAAAATGCTGAAGTCGGAGACACTGGACCAGGGAAGTCTAGATAGGCAACCACCTCTCACCCGGCGGGGATGTCTGCGTATCCTAATCACGCTGAGGTTTTCCGGTGAGAAAGTCCAACCCTGGACTGGATGGGCAACCACCTCTCACCCGGCGGTGATACACGGGTATCTCAAAACACGTCGAGGTTTTCCGGTGAGAAAGTCCAACTCTGGCCTGGGTGGGCTAACGCCTCTCACCCAGCGGGGATGCACTGATATCCTAAACACGTCGAGGTCTTCCGGTGAGAAAGTCCAACTCTAGACTAAACTGGTGCAATGAAAACCACGGTGTCACGCAATCCCGCTTCCGAGACCCACCAAGAATACAGGCTAAAGCACTGTGATACTCTGAACCCCTTGTGGTCCTTTTGTGGAACTCGTGTGGTCTATTTTGGACCACACAGGGGACCACGGGACCTAACGAGGACCACATGCGTGAATTCAGTAGGTTCACAGTGCGGTTTTTGGTGGTAGAAGTGAACGAAGAAGAAGAAGAAGAAGAAGTGCCAGAGAAAAAACATGTTAACTGACTGGAGGCAATGCATCTTTCCTCCACCATGGGAGGTTCTGCAAAAAGTTCACATGTATCAGGCTCAGACTGAATGAATGAATGAACAAACTTTATTTTTAAAAGGTTAAGAACTGGACAATCAAGCCCATCTAACAGTCTGCCCTCTCCCTAAAGGGAGAGAGATGATGAAAGAGGGTGTTTTTTACTGCCTTCCAGATTGTGGGGATGCTATGTATGAAGGCTCTTGTATGGCATGGGTGTGATGTAAGTGCCACCAGAATTGTAGTGCCTGTAAAAAAAGGCAAGAAATGGTCCTTGCTGTGGTTACCATATACCCTGAGTGTCCCATGAACAGCATGCATGGCAAGGACCAATTTTAGTGCCAATGTCACTGGTTTGTTCCATTTATTTTTAACATGTATTATCAGCTGTTTGACTTGGTGAACTATCATGTGGGTCCTGTGTGATGTTTAAAGACACAGGAAGGATGTAAGATAAGATCAGTTGTTTTGTCCTTTCTGTTGTCCTTGATAAAGACATATATCTGAAGTACTAATTGATTACTGGTTTCTTTTTAATTTCTACTTGATCATTTTATTAATTAACATCAGCCATTTCTACATCATTTCCTCCATTTTTCTTGCTTTTTTTTGTATTTTGTGTTGTAAAACTGCTTACCTCTGTTAGACCTCTGCTTATCTCTACTAGATGACCTGTGCTTACCTGTATTCCAGCAGAGCCAGGTTTACTGCAATTGAAATCAAACATATTTTTAACCCACAGATGAATAATTCTAAAACTCTTGTCATAAGACAAACAACAACCACCAGAAGAAGAAGAAGCAGAAGAAGAAGAAGATCATGGCATTAATAATAGTATAGTTTTATAATGAATATTTTCAAAATTAAAATTATGCAGTGGCCTGAACTATTTTGAAACAGTTGTGACATAAACTACCACATTACATAATCTTCTTTTTGAAGTACACTGCAGTTTTAAGAATAATAATAAGATTCAAGAAAATCTTATAACATGTAAGAATCATAGGAGACAAATGAAGTTTTGAAACATTTTATTTTCTGTGTAAAATTTCAGATTGTTATATTTGTCCAGTTATGGAAGGAGACAGCATCACTTTAATGTGCACAGTAACATACAGCACCGACGGCAGCAGCACCAACAAGTTGTTATTCTGGACTAGAGAAATGGATAACAATCATGTTGTTGTAATAACTTGTGACATTGAAAATAACAGATGTCGTCCATCTAATAGTCATTATACATCAATCCTAACAAGTGTTAATACTTCCAATGCTACAAGCAACCTTACAGTATCTTCAGCTAATAGAACAGATCAGGGCTCATGGACTTGTTCTAATCCTTCTTCAAATATAGATGTTGCAGTCTGTAATGTGAAAGTATTTGGTAAGTAACATCATGTTGATCTGTACATATTATATTAGCTATTTATGAATATGTTTGCATTCTTGATATTGTTATTTCAATGTCATGCTGTTGAATCTCACAAGATTAATAAAAAAAAAGTGAAACATTTTAGAAGCATAGGAATTGCAGAAATATCTGCTTGTTTGTACCACAGATTACAAAGATTTTTATACCCATCTAAAAGTGTAATACTCCTACTCTGAAACTATTTTATAAAAATCATATGTTAGGATTTGGTTTATTAAATGTAAAGTCCAATGGTTGGATTCAGTCCATAGGAAAGAATGGAATGTTTACTTTTCTTTGAATCATGTCTGAAAAGATATTGTGTTCTGGTCAGTGAGCTATTATGTTTTACTTTTAGTTAAGTCACAGAAATGTCACAAAACAAAATAAAAGATGGCTAGGTATTGTGATGTCAAGGGCCATGGTTGAAATGTTTCTTATTAAATGTTTTCGACACATCATAAGTGGCACTACATCCTTGGACAGGTCTTTGCAAACAGAGCAGAATAACTAAAAAATCAACAGAAATAGAATAATAAGGTTTAAGTGAAGTGACATAGGCTGACTTTTTTTTGTGGGGGGGGGGGGGGCACAGGAACAACAGAATCTGTCCATCAAAGACAAAACAGCAAAAACAGTAAATGGAAGAATATTACTTAACAATAATTGGTGGCAAAATACAGAACAATGTATTATAATAATGCTCAGAGACACATGAAACATTTTGCTGGAATAATGATCTGTGTGTGCTGGAGATTCTGAAAAAATGATCTTTCTTCTTGTTCTACATTCAAGGTTGTTGGTCACATCAGATCCTGATCCTGACATGCCAAATCTCGCAGTCCTCCCAAGATCCTGATAGGAGCTGCAAAGCTTTTGCCCCAAGCTTGTGTCCTCTGGCCATGTCTCATGCCTCAGGTCTGCATGGTTTGGGCACTCTTGAAGGATATGTTCTGGAGTCTGGACTCCACTGCCGCATGGACACTCGTCTGTGTGAGACATTTTAAGTTGATGTACGTGGCTCAGTAGTGTGCAGTGGCCTGTCCTTAGGTGGAAGAGGATGGTTTGCTGACCTCTTTATAGTTGATGTATTGGATCTGGTTCATTGTTGCATTTCAGTTGCTTTTTCCATTCAGATCTGCACTGGTTATGGATGATTGTTTTCGCCTCTTGGTAGTTTACTGGATGATTTGTTTAATCTTGATTGTTGTCAGCTTTGGATAGGCTGTCAGCTATTTCATTGCCAGCTATTCCACAGTGGGATGGTACCTATTGTAGTAAAGCAGATTTCTTTCTTCGTGTACTGTGTACTGTACTTGCTTGTGTTACTGAACACTAAACTCGTGTTTGCACACACTCTGTTCTGTACTGTGCCTATTACGTTTTAACATGAGCATTAGACCCAGTGACACAACAGACGTTACATTGGTATACTCCGTGTAACAAGACAGCCCAGCTAACAATAACCTCAACTACACATTAATACACGACATGACCAGTTACATGTAATCAACTAACTCAACACCACAGTTGACACTTAACAAGAATCCAATAACCACAAGATTCAGCAGACACAAATCCGTAAATGTTTAATGATGAAATCCCATTTGTTCAATGTGTGTTGCAATGATGTGGAGTGTAAACTTGATGAGAATAATTACAAATGCTCATAAAAAAAATATGTCCCGGCGACTAACATCGCCATGGGACCAAATCAGACATTCAACCTTGACAAGACATGCCAACTTCAAAATTACACATGACTTTCAATCTGACAAAATGGGACAAATCAAACACACAATCTACATGACTACTACAACATTTGTCCTAAAAAGAACAATCCATCAACTACAACACTTTGTCCTAAAAAGGACAGTCCATCTAACTAATGAACTAAGAATCTCTGCATCCCTTTCTAGAATTAAAACGCCACAACCTGTCGCTACAACATTCTGACCCAAACTGTTCCCTCAAACTTGTTCATACATCCCGCCCTATCAGAATCCACGTGACTCTGTTCTCCCTCGGAACACGAAATACTTTCTCCGTGCTTAGCATAAACAGATGAGTTGTGCTCTATTAGACCAACAGGGTTTCTCACAAAACAATCTGTACAGAATAACATTCTGTTACAATATATCTCCCCACCCCCTAAAAGTAGATATTTGGCCATCAAATATCTGAAAAAAAAACTAACATGTAACTCTCACTAGAGGTGAGCTATAAACACTCAATCAAAGCTGGTTATGCAGCTACATAAATTGCGTGCACGCACAGTTTGTACAAAAAAAAAGTACGTTGAACATTTGTGATGCGAAACATAAATATACATATATATATATATATAAATGATCAGAGAATCCCAAAACAAGCTATCAAGTGGAACACAACAGGCCGAAGAAAAAGAGGCAGACCGCGTGAAACTCTGAAGAGGACATTATTAAGAGAGGCCAAATTAACAGGCATAAAATCCTTTGATGAGGTTGAAAGACTCGCCGAAGACAGGAAAAATTGGCGAACTACTTTGCGAGCCGTATGTGATGTTTAACGGCACGGGATGGATATAAGATATAAGATATATATATATATATATACATATATATATGTGTATATATATATGTATATATATAACATTTTGATAATGAGTTCTTTGAACTTCACCATCTATTTCTACTGCCATAGAAATAGGACAGGAGCAAAGGATGTACTCCTTATTGGAAGAACACTACCCAACTAGCGTCTATTGTGCTTTTCTTTATACCTGGCCAAAGGAACACTATCAGAACTCGAAGAAGAGTTAACTCCCAAAGGGACCACCATGGATGTGGGCCCATCCATACCCGAAAGGGGAGTATTCTGCGTCCCAAATCGAGCCGACGCCCTTTTATAAAGCTCCTGAAGAGGAACAGGGGCCTCTGAAGAGAATCCATCCCGTTCATTAGGAACATCCCTGAACAAGTGTGAGAGGGGATCGCCAATCCCTCCTGCACGTGTGTCAACACGACCGACATCAGATTCAGCGTTGTCGGCATCGCTACCGCTGGAATCAGTTCCTTCCTTCAAAGGTGGAAGAACGAATCGCGCTGAACGCAAACTATACAGTTTATTCAAAGGAGGCTCCCTCCACTGGACCCCCACTTTGTGTATGTCGTTTGAATGAACTGAGTGGGTTCTCCCGTCAGCCTGGTTCTTGATCAGGAAGGTAACCGGAGACAAACGCTTCAGCACCGTATAAAACGGGGCCCACCGCGCATCTAACTTAGAATGGCGTGCATGGATTCTATACGCTACACTGTCTCCCACTGAAATGTTTGGCATCTAACTTAGAATGGCGTGCATGGATTCTATACGCTACACTGTCTCCCACTGAAATGTTTGGCATCTAACTTAGAATGGCGTGCATGGATTCTATACGCTACACTGTCTCCCACTGAAATGTTTGGCATCTAATTTAGAATGGCGTGCATGGATTCTATACGCTACACTGTCTCCCACTGAAATGTTTGGCATCTCCGCACGTTCATTATAGCTCGCTTTCTGTCTGGAGCGAGACTTATTTAACTGGCGAAATACTTGAAGGAACGTACGGTGCTGTTGCATCAACCTGATCTCTGTAGGGTCCTCCCCATAGTACTGATCATGGGGCCGCAACAAATTATCCAGGGGTAGCCAAGGGTGCCTGCCGTATACAAAGAAGAAGGGAGACACCCCAGTACTTTCATTCACGTTCATACGAATGGCCCCCACTGCCATTGGTAAGAACACATCCCACATCTGTGGAATCTCGTGCACATGCTTTGACAAAATGTCAAGGAGGGTGCGATGCATTATTTCATTCCTGGCGTTGCTCTGTGGGTGATACAACGCCGTAGTAACGTGTTGAACATGGAGCTGTCTGAACAGTTGGATCAACGAATGATTCACAAACTCAGCCCCATTGTCCGTTACCACTACAGATGGCGTGGAGTGACGCGGGATTATCCGCTGCAACAATACCTCAGCCACCGTGTGGGTTGTCTTGTCTGGTACTGGGAAACATTCTGGCCATAGAGTTAGCCAATCTACGACATGAAGGATATATTTATTTCCAGCCAAGGTCAGCGGATATACGACGGCCTTCTCTATCACCTCTCTATTCGCCAGCGGAGTGCGGTAGGGTTTCCTGGAGATTGGCGGATGATCGCCTGTATCAATCTCCATCTGCACTGTCGAGGTATGAGAAATCTCGGAATCAGTCAAGGCAAAAACATCCTTGTTCTGTTGTCAAGAAACTGGATATTATGTCCTTGTGCACGTCAGGGCACTGAACTTGTCGAACGATAATCTCAGAATGACTTTCAGTTGTTGACTCCTCAGTACCAGAATCTTGCTGGACAGAGTGAGTGGAGTCAATTAACCAAGAACACATCCACGCTTAAGCTCGATGTGTTTGCTAGAATATAGTGATTAGTGTGGAGCTCACATACTGAGTCTACCAGCTCTATCTCCGGTTGTGACAGCAAAAATGGTGTCTCAATACCCTGAACCATATAAGAATTTCCAGGGGGAAAATATGGTTGGGCTTTCAGTTTAAGAGGAATAAGATTGTCTGAACGTGGAGAAGGAAGAGAAGAACGCTGGACACGAAGAATAGAAGCAATGTGTGCATCTAACTCTAAAGGAATCTTCTTGTTATGTATGTTCAGTGTATTAGAACTGTAATCTATGACTGCGCCAGAACGAGACAAAAAATCACGCCCAAGAATGGCGGAACGGTTCATGTTGTGAACCACATAAAAGCAATGAGAAACAGTGACTCCAGCAATAGAGATAGGTAGGTAAACTCTGCCAAGTACTCTCATGGAAGCTGCAGTAACAGTCTGCAGAGTAATTCTAGCGGGCAAGAGTTTAGGAGCAGAACGTCAGGATCTGTATACAGAATCCTTGATAAGACAGACACTAGCTCCTGTGTCTAACAATGCTCTAACTCTACAGGTACCAACAGAAACAAGGACAGAAGTAGGAGTCGGGGGATTCGCAGCCACCGAGAGTAATGGTGTAGCATGCGAAAATGAGACTGACTGTTTGGCAGACCTAGATGGTGTAAAGATACGGTAGGACACATGGGAGCTATTCATGCGCCGACTTGTCAGTTTAAATGTGAACGATCTTTTCTCACACTCTGCCTACAGAATCTGGCTATATGACCCTCACACTCTGCCTACAGAATCTGGCTATATGACCCTGCCTACAGAATCTGGCTATATGACCCTGCCTACAGAATCTGGCTATATGACCCTGCTTTCCACAAATGTAACAAGATCTAGTTTCTCGTGGTTGTATACTCGAAGGTTTAACCCTCCTGGTATTAGACCTCTGGTGGTCTGCCCTACCTTCTTCGAAGTGTGAAGGTGGGAGTCGAGAGTTCTCCTGATGAGAGACTACTCTCTGCGAAGCCATACTAGGAGTCTCTCTATGTGTCGTCGTCTCACTGGTCGGTAGAGAGCCTGAAATAAAAGCCTGTCGGGAACTACAACTAAGATTCACCGACTTCATGAGAGCAGTTTCCTGTAAAGCTAACTCCACCGCCTGTGAAAAAACAAGAGGTTTATCTCCTAACAATTTTGCCTTTAATGCCCTAGAAAGTAGTGCATCTACGAATGACTGCACCATTTGCCTCTGCGCCAGTGGAGTTACCAATTCCGCCGCAGAGTAAGAAACTCTGGCTGCCTCACTGATGCGATCAGCCAGCTCTTGAATGGACTCTCCAGGAGACTGTCTAATAGAGGCTAACGTGTGCCAGCCCTCCTGAGGAGTCTGCAGTACACCGTATCGTGCCAGTAAGACAGACACAAACTCCTCCCATGTCTCTTGAACCTGGAGACGCTGCCTGACGAACTCTGCCAGCGAACCTGTGGTGCGTAAATACACCAAGATCTTCTTATTTGGCGTATCAGCATTCCGTATGTCCATGAGCTTATCAAGCTCATCCAGCCATGGTTTCAATTTTGCTGGGTCCCCGTCGAATCTTTGTACAGCTGACATGACATGGGAAAACCTCAAGTCATTGCTGACTTGGGACAGGGTATCTTGCAATAACCCCAGCAAATTTGACGTGGATGGAGCTGAAGCCATCGTGCGTCTTTCAGTAGTGCAACCTACTTATTCTCAGTATATAGCAATTGGTAAATACAATACAACAGTATAAAGTAATAGCAACAATTATTCAATGCAATGGCATCTCAAATATCAAATATCATGCACTAATGCCATACTACAATTATACGTAGAAAAGAAATTGAATCATATACAATGCTACTAATTAACCAAACTAACTACTACTAAGTCCTATCTTGAATGAAATTCAGCAATAATTTTATGCACTGTCTCAAATATCACAACTAAATTAAATGCTCCATAAAGTCCAACAAATGACACTGGAAAAGAGTGTCCTAAAATATCTATTCCAAATATAACTGAATCTAAAATGTCCTTGATTCTACACCACAAATAAAGATCACATCCAACGACTGTCCATTTACAAGTGTCCACTCCTGTCTATCTGCTGAATAATCTCATTCAAGCAAAGCCTAGCAAAGTTCATCAAGTAGCGATGTTCAGAGTGTTCCTTCTTGCAGTAAAGCTGAAGACCCAAAGTAACTGCTGAAAATGCAGAAAACAGTTCATTTGACAACATGCTACCTCCCCTGTCTGGGTGGAGCTGGTTGAGGTGTAACAAGCCGGTCTGGGTGGAGCTGGTTGAGATGCGACGTGAACAAGCCGCTCTGGTTCCTCACCAGATACTAGTTCAGGTTCAGGCTCACTGGACTTGATTGCAGGCACAGGTAAGCGTCAGTAGCTGCACTACCTAGGCCCCAGGAACTAGATGTGCCGCAAACTTTCGGGCAGGCTCGACATCATCGCCGCCTTGAACAACTCCTACTCTAGCTATCCCTGTCATGCCTTAGAGGCACATAGGGATATGGTGTTAGTGCCCATATTTTCCTTGACCTGTCAGCACACTAGAGGGTGATATGGTCAGTATCACGCCTGGCCGCCTTTCCTTCCCCAACTCCAGAAGAAGTCGGGTACCCATTTCTACAGCTAGGTGACTGGGGTGCCGCCGGCCGGATTCGAACCCCCGACCTTCGCCATGAGAGACCAGTGCACTAACCACTTCGCCACTCAGACACCCAGCTATCCCTAACACTAAACAAAAAAAAATGCAACTCCCTAAGCAAAACTTGAGAACCGCTGATGAAAACATACTACCAGAACACAACTGTGGGCTACAAAATACGTGCATGAACTGGTCAACGTGTAAACAAACACACTGGTTGTGACGAGTGGCCTAATTCGGCACCACTAAAACAGATTTCTTTCTGTTACAGAATATCTCCCCACCCCCTAAAAGTAGATATTTATTCTCAGCACCAGGAGATATGCCTGACTGGCTGATGACATAACCGAGATACTTTGTCTCAGAGACGGCAAAGTGGCATTTTGATGGCTTTAGCTTGACCTTGTGTTCGCGCAACCGGTTGAATACCGTCTGAAGATCTCGAACATGGTCTTCAATCGTTCCATCAGTGAACACCAGTATATCGTCAGTATAGGCTTGTGCAGACTTTCCTAAGCCTTGCAATACTGTGTCCATGAGTGCGACAAAGGTAGATGGTGCCTCTTTTAAACCAAAGCTCATGAAGCTGAAACAGAAACAGCCAAGATGGCAGCTAAAGGCTGACTTCTGCTGAGCGTCTTCGGACAAGGGAATGCACCAAAAGCCACATCGAGCATCCAAAATGCTGAAAAATTTGGCTTTTCCTATCATGCCCAGGATGTCCTCAATGCGTGGCAATGGATATGACAATGAACGTGTCACAGCAATGAGTGCACGGTGGTCGCAACAGAAACGATGCGTACCATCTTTCTTAGTCACCAAGACAACTGGTGATGACCACTCTGAGATCGTGCGGGAAATTATTCCGTCACCTTGTAGGTTTATGCACTTAGTCCAGCGATACTGCAGCATGCGCATTCCTTCTTTGTAAAAAGTCAGCATTTTGTGCCAGTAGAAAGTGGTCTATATCGTGAATGACGTCATCATCTGAAGGAAATTTGCGATCACTGAGCTCCTTTTTTAGTTAGGTAAAAGGTAATAGTCCGAAGGGGCCAAATCTGCAGAATAAGGAAGATGCTTAAGAAGCTAGAAGTCGCATTCATGAATGGCAGCCATTGCCACCGCCGACTTGTGAACTGGACCATTGTCTTGATGAAAGATGACTCATCTCGTCAATTTTCCTCCAGTCTGACCTGCAGCTGCTTCATAAGATTAGCGCAATAGGCCCCGGTGACCTTTCTGGCCTTTTGAAGACAGTCTACCAATAGCACACCTTCTGAATCCCAAAAATGAAAGCCATCACCTTGCCTTCAGACAGAACCATCCTTGCTTTCTTTGGAGGTGGGGATCCATGATGTTTCCACTGCTTTGACTGTTCTTTGGTTTCTGGTTGAAAATGATGAACCCAAGTCTCATCCATAGTCACAAATTGCTGAAAAAACTTTTCAGGATCTGCAGAAAAATGGCGAAGATTGTCTCTTGACATGTTGAGACGCTGTCGTTTGTGATCAACTCCAAGAAGTTTCGAGACACATCGAAAAGAGACCTTTGTCATTTGAAGATCATTGTGAATAATGGCATGAACACATTCCTGGAAGATGACCAACTCAGTAGCAATGTACCGCTCAGTTAGTCATCGATCCTCCATTATCATGTCATTGATTCTGGTGGTGGTTTCATCCGTGGTTACCATTCTTGGTCTTCCTGGACAGGGATCATCTTCCAGACTCTCCCTTCCATGTTTGAATTGAGCTGCCCATTTCTTCACTGTGCTGTAAGAAGGAGCACTCTCCCCTAGAGTCTCTACCTTATCCTCATGGATCTCCTTCGATGATAAGCCCTTGATGCAGAGGTAGCGAATGACTGCTTGATGAGAAATTTATCAATTTTCTCAATTTCTGCCACCACTTACCACTTCAGTAGCCTGTAAAAAAAAATTGGTTGCAGTTAATTTCATGAAGCTTGGTGTTTAATCTTACATTAACCTAATCTACAAATGCGCCTAATATCAACTATATCTTTCAAGTATTTGTACCTTAGGCCACGAATTTATCAATCAGCCCTCGTATATTATAATTAGTGTGAATGGAGGGCATATTAGCATTATACACATAATAATCATTATGCATAAAACATGTGATTATCAAAAATATGACTGAAAATCTGAATAATACAATTTGCATTGCACTGAGCATTTAAGATCATACATCTAATAATAGTCAAGTGTGAATGATTATCAAGATGAAAGCATAGCCTATTCAATAAGCAATCATTATAAATGAAATACATGCATCACTATAACATTTAACAATTCAACAGACTTCAGCTTCAACACAGTTTACATCACTATACACATTACATTGAAGCTTACATCAAAATTTACTTCACATTTACATAAAACTTACACCACGTGAGGTAGGCACAGACAGAAATCATAACTAAACAACCAGTCGTCTGTATCGCATAATATAACAGAAAATTACAGCAAAATTCCATCTGCACAACGAAAACATAACCGAGCCCGGCCATACCTCAGACACGAGTGGTGCAAGAAAATATCAGTCACACGCTAAACTCAGAATCATTATCAAGTCTCGTGGACTATTACGTTTCGGCCAAGGTCGAACATCCCTCGATCCAAACGCAGATTGCCCACAAATGGGGGAGAGAAGCATTACAGTATACAAACACGTACAGTACATGATACAGTATTTAGACATAAATAGTTATTAAAATTTTTTTAAAAACTACAATACCAGCTTGTACACTTATCTCCAAATTTTAAAAACATTTTAAATTTTTAAAAAATACTCACGTTGTTATTATTATGTGAGGATAAAAAATACCTACTTTCTTTTTCCATTATGTCACATAATGAACGATGACGATGAAGAAAAACTCAAACACGTCTGTTACACACAGTTCTTGCCGTACAGTTATCAGACACAAATAGTAACACGACTGATACACACAGTTCTTGCCGTATAGTTATCAGACACAGATACTAACACGACTGATACACACAGTTCTTGCCGTACAGTTATCAGACACAGATACTAACACGACTGATACACACAGTTCTTGCCGTATAGTTATCAGACACAGATACTAACACGACTGATACACACAGTTCTTGCCGTACAGTTATCAGACACAGATACTAACACGACTGATACACACAGTTCTTGCCGTACAGTTATCAGACACAGATACTAACACGACTGATACACACAGTTCTTGCCGTACAGTTATCAGACACAGATACTAACACGACTGATACACACAGTTCTTGCCGTATAGTTATCAGACACAGATACTAACACGACTGGTACACACAGTTCTTGCCGTATAGTTATCAGACACAGATACTAACACGACTGATACACACAGTTCTTGCCGTATAGTTATCAGACACAAATAGTAACACGTCTGATACACACAGTTCTTGCCGTACAGTTATCAGACACAAATAGTAACACGTCTGATACACATAGTTCTTGCCGTACAGTTATCAGACACAAATAGTAACACGTCTGATACACATAGTTCTTGCCGTACAGTTATCAGACACAAATAGTAACACGTCTGATACACATAGTTCTTGCCGTACAGTTATCAGACACAAATAGTAACACGTCTGTTACACACAGTTCTTGCCGTACAGTTATCAGACACAAATAGTAACACGACTGATACACACAGTTCTTGCCGTATAGTTATCAGACACAGATACTAACACGACTGATACACACAGTTCTTGCCGTACAGTTATCAGACACAGATACTAACACGACTGATACACACAGTTCTTGCCGTATAGTTATCAGACACAGATACTAACACGACTGATACACACAGTTCTTGCCGTACAGTTATCAGACACAGATACTAACACGACTGATACACACAGTTCTTGCCGTACAGTTATCAGACACAGATACTAACACGACTGATACACACAGTTCTTGCCGTACAGTTATCAGACACAGATACTAACACGACTGATACACACAGTTCTTGCCGTATAGTTATCAGACACAGATACTAACACGACTGGTACACACAGTTCTTGCCGTATAGTTATCAGACACAGATACTAACACGACTGATACACACAGTTCTTGCCGTATAGTTATCAGACACAAATAGTAACACGTCTGATACACACAGTTCTTGCCGTACAGTTATCAGACACAAATAGTAACACGTCTGATACACATAGTTCTTGCCGTACAGTTATCAGACACAAATAGTAACACGTCTGATACACATAGTTCTTGCCGTACAGTTATCAGACACAAATAGTAACACGTCTGATACACATAGTTCTTGCCGTACAGTTATCAGACACAAATAGTAACACGTCTGATACACATAGTTCTTGCCGTACAGTTATCAGACACAAATAGTAACACGACTGATACACATAGTTCTTGCCGTACAGTTATCAGACACAAATAGTAACACGTCTGATACACATAGTTCTTGCCGTACAGTTATCAGACACAGATACTAACACGTCTGATACACACAGTTCTTGCGGTATAGTTATCAGACACAAATAGTAACACGACTGATACACACAGTTCTTGCCGTACAGTTATCAGACACAAATAGTAACACGTCTGATACACATAGTTCTTGCCGTATAGTTATCAGACACAAATACTAACACGACTGATACACATAGTTCTTGCCGTACAGTTATCAGACACAAATAGTAACACGTCTGATACACACAGTTCTTGCGGTATAGTTATCAGACACAAAAACATATAATGTTGAGTCAAAAGTACCCCTCTCTTGCAAGCGCGTTATAATAATCGTCAACAGCTTTATCCCGGTCATGTTCCTGATATTGACAAGACAGCTGATTTCCAGGCATGTCCTCTGAAACTTCTAAAGGTGACTCCAACCAATGGGGATCCACGGTAGGGACCAGCTGAATATCGAAGTGTATATTCGCATGGTAGTTGACTTCTTCTTCCTAACTTATTCCCGATTGTGGTCCATTTCAAGCTCGTCTGGCATATAGCGTGCCGTTGTTTTAGACTGTATGCCTAAATAAAACAAGTTATCTTTCTGTAACGATGTCTTCCTCACAGTATTGGGCAGAAGCTCTACCCATACAGGCGCCTCCATGACCCCTTTGGGGCGAAATGTGTGCTTTAGTCATCACAAACAACCCAGGCACGATAGTCCAGAACCAGCAACTTCTGGTTTTGGTTTCCCAACCTCGGCGCGTATGATATGACCACCCCAGGGACTTCCCACTTGGTTTTCAAGATTACTCGACGAAGTCCACAACATTGTGGTCCAGAACCTGGGCCGAGTCCTCAAGAAAAAGACGACGATCATGATCAGCGGAAATGAGGTTGTGTCCATCGATGACATTGACGTCTTCTACTGTTGCGCTGACCTCTAGGATATAACTCAAGAGCACGATAACAGACAGTACCAGAGCATCGACGCCACAAAGTTGCAGCTCGGAACCGGTGACGGCATCAAGTATGTGACAAAAGACAAGGTGAATGGAGCTAAGTATGGAAATTGCTACAATATCTCACTGGACTTCGAGCTGCTCTAAGAGTCACTTACCCTTGTATCTGAGTGGAGTGGGGGAAACAGGCTCGAGTATGAACTTACGGTCAACCAATATAGTCCCATAATCATGACAAAAGAGGACTCTAATGGGAGTTACAAAATAGACATCTGTCTGGAGTTCGACATGGCCATGCTATCAGAGCTGATCTACACGATCAACAGCCTGTACATAGGGCACCTCGCGATTTACTACTACCGCATCCTCAGTCACTGCACGATCTCCGCAAACAAAAGTAATGCCCTGTTAAACATCAATCTCAAAATTCTATAACCCTAAGATCACTTGTAAAAATAACCATTGAGGGGGTGCCTCAACCAAATCTACTCTCAAGGTAACAGACGCAAATTTTTTACAAACAGGAAACAGGTAAGCTTTTCGTATAATAAAGTAACAGAAACCGTGTTATATGATTAGATCTTACATCCTTCACGTGACGTTAAACATAGCATAAATATCGCATTGTAGTTCGCTGAGTTTACTGTTTTCGGCGAGCTTTTCAACCTCTTCAAGGATTTTATACCTACTAATTTGGGCTCTCTTAACAATGTCCTCTTTAGAGTTTCACGTGGCTGACCTTTTTTTCTTTTGCCTGTTGTGTTCCACTTGATAGCTTGCTTTTGCGATTCTCTGATTGTTTCTTCTCACCACATGACCGATATATGTCCATCTCCTTTTTCTGATCACCCATGAGAAGGTTGTTGTTCACTCATCTGCCTTATCTCTGCGTTGTTCTTAAATTCATCCCATTTTATACCGAGTATTTTCCTTAGACATTTGTTTTAAAAAGCGTCTAATTTGTTTTCTATTTCTTTGGTTGTTTTCCAGCTTTCGCGTGCATAAATACCCGAGAAAAGGTGTTTGATAATATTACAGCTGAAAATCGTGACACCCGGATAGGAAATGAGGCCATGACATAGAAATTCCGTCGCTTTGATTCAGTCTCTCGCAGGTATCAACTTTTTCAGACAGAAACATACAATCATTGTCTCCTGCGATGCCTAGTGTATACTGGACAACAATAACAACAAACACGTTTTATAAAAAGGAAGTTTTATGCTATGGTTTCAGATACACATTTTTGCAAATAAGAAACAACGAAGCTTTCGTACAGTGCTAGACAACGAAGTTAATGTGCTGTTCTCTCGTGGCTAGATGGCTACCTCTCAAGACTAAAAGTGCTTTGTCTACGATTTTTCCGAGGTTTAATCCAACAGCACAGTGTTCTGTTACTCTCAGAGTACTGCGCCGTCATAGCATGTTCTTAGCGCCGCCGTCATAGCATGTTCTAGCGCCGCCGTCATAGCATGTTCTAGCGCCGCCGTCATAGCATGTTCTAGCGCCGCCGTCATAGCATGTTCTAGCGCCGCCGTCATAGCATGTTCTAGCGCCGCCGTCATAGCATGTTCTAGCGCCGCCGTCATAGCATGTTCTAGCGCCGCCGTCATAGCATGTTCTAGCTCCGCCGTCATAGCATGTTCTTAGTGCTGCTCACCTTGGCCTTAACCACAGCTAAGTACAGTGGACCCTTAGATGTCGAACGCTGTCCGTTCCAGGAGGCTGTTCGACTTTCGAATTTAACTTCTCCTTAAAAAAAATAATGTAAACTTAATTAATCCGTTTCAGACCCATAAAACTTGCCCGTTATAAAACATTTTAAATACAACTACTGGTTATTTAAAACTGTATGATTATGCTAATACACAATAAATTGTACATTAGTGAACATTATGGAATTGCTAATAAAGACAATATCTTACATTTTTCCAAATATTGAAAAGTTTCGAAAGTTTTTTTGTTCTACTTCTTCCACTGTTGGGAATCTTTTATTGGGATTTTACGTCTTTCACTACGCTAACTGCTATAATGGCTTCTTTAGTATGGCCGACACCCATCATATATTCAACAGTCAGCTTCGATGCACGTGTACCAGTTTCCAATTTAGTGCTAATTTCCTTTTATTATTACATTCTTCCTCTTAGGCTTTTCAGCACTAGTAACGTTCTTTTATACCTCTACGAGGGGTGATTGATAAGTTCTCGGCATAAGGTACAAATACTTGAAACACACACTTGATATTAGGTGCATTTGTAGATCATGTTAATATAAGATTAAACACCAGGTTTCAAAAATTAACTGCAACCAATTTTTTTTTTTTTTACAGACTACTGAAGTGGTAAGGGGTGGCAGAAATTGAGAAAATGGATAACATTTCTCATCGATTTATTTTCTACCTCTGCATCAAGTGCTTATCATCGAAGGAGGTCAATGATAATATGGTAGAGACTTAGAAAGGCTAAACATGAACACCCGCCAGCAGAACTTAGAAAGGCTAAACATGAACACCTGGTGGCAGAACTTAGAAAGGCTAAACATGAACACCCGCCAGCAGAACTTAGAAAGGCTAAAGCTTCTGGTTTCGACAATGCTGTCAATGCAGGCAGAGACAGCAAGACAATCCGCGAAGACATCACACGTGATACTAAGACAGACAGCAAGATGACCCGCGATGACATCACACGCGATGCTGGTACAGACAGCAAGACAACCCGCGATGACAACACACGTGATCCTAATACAGACAGCAAGATGACCCGCGATGACGTCACATGCGATGCTAGTACATACAGCAAGACAACCCGCGATGACGTCACACACAATGCTCGTACAAACAGCAAGACAACTCGCTATGACATCACACGCAATGCTCGTACAGACAGCAAGACAACTCGCTATGACATCACAAGCGATACTAGTACAGACAGCAAGACACTCCGACCAACTGGGCTGCTTTGCCCAGAGAAGCTGCTTTGAATTTTTTTTTTTTCAATGAAGCAAAGTCATTGCACCACAGGTCCCATCTCAAGTAAACAGATCTCCCGACCCCTTCCATACTTACTTTACTTTACTTTATTCTTCCTCTTGTACCATGAGGTGTCGGGAGGAGATGCCTTTGGAATCACTGGGTTCTGTGCATGGCCTCAGTGATGTTCATGGCAGAATTTGTGAGCGTTTCTATAACATCTGTCCATCTTTTTCTGGGGTCTTCCTCTTGATCTTTGTCATGTAATTCATTGGCTGAAAGGTCTTGCAGCCATCTGTATATGTTATTCTTATTAAGTGGCTAAACCACTTAATTTTTTGTTTCTTTATATATATGTGGTGTAGTTCCTACCAATTGTCTTATGCTTTATTTCTTATCTTGTCCCTCCTAATGAAGTTTGCTGTTTTTCCTAAGCATCTCATTCACATATAGATTTTGTTTATTTTGCTGTTTCTTGGTTAGCGCCCATATTTGGCATTGGTAGCATGGCACTGGTTTAAATGTGATATTAATTAGTTGTCCCTCAGTTTCGAGTGTTATTTTAGAGTGAGAAAGCGACCAGGATAGCTGGTATGTAATGGCATTTGCTCTTTGTGTTCTATCTTCAATTTTTCTATCAAGCATACAATCTTTCTGTAAACCTGCTACCAAGTTACTTGAATTCTTTAACTTGTTGGATTTTGTTGTCTTTGATATAGATGGTCAGTGGGCTTGGACTCCTGCTGACTTTCATGGTCTCTGTTTTGACAATGTTGATTTTCATATCATAAGTTTACAACTGTGATGGAGATTGTTCGTATGATCTCGTAAGCTTTTCAGGTCATTGTTTGTAATGTACTGGTCATCTGCCAATATATTAACTCATTCAGTTCTGATAAGTTTGGGTTTGCCTTTTTCATTATTTTGTCCATGTAGATTATAAATAAGAGGATCATACCGAAAGTCATGAGCAAAAATGTTTTAAAAATCAGAATTTATAGATAGAGAAAAATATAAATGTATCATCTTAATCTGCATCATTTTCTTCATTTTTCAACATAATCTCCTTTTCTCTGCACACATTTTTCCCATCGCTCTGCAAGTTTGAAAATACTCTCTCGGTATAATTCCATTCCAGCTGACCGAAGGCACAGATGCACTGCTTTCTTGACGCTGTCTCCTGTGTTGTAGTGATGGCCTCGCATTTGTTATTTCACAAAACCGAAAAGATGGTAATCACTGGGTGCCAGATCAGGGCTACAGGCAGGGTGTGGAAGAATTTCCCAACCTATTTTCTGAATTTTCTCAGTTGTCCGGCAAGCAGAGTTTTTCTCACAGCTTTGTGATCTTCAGTCAACAAACGTGGGAGCCAGTGGGCACAAACTTTTCTATAGCCTAGGGTTTCAGTCATTTCCTGTACTGCATTGTGTCCTGTTTACAGCGATTTCAAATACTGCGACACGTCTGTCTTGTTTAATGATGTCGTCAACCTTTCCACTTTGCATTCAGTGGAGAAAGTTCGAGGGTGACCGCTGCGAGGCATATCTTGGATGCTCATGTTTCCATTTTTGAAATGTTTCACCCACCCTCTAACACTGATAGCAACCATACACATATCTCCATAAGCAAATTGAAGTCTTTGGTGAATTTCAGCAGCGGGGATTTCCTCTTTAACGAGAAACTCAATAACATCATGTTGATGAAATGAAACTTCAGCACTCGCCATTTGTTTCAGCTCTGTGTGGTCATGTTACACATGATGGTGACATACATGACGCGCAAAGGAATGCATGTTAAGGTGATGCATTTATATTTTCTCAATCTATAAATTCTGATTTTTAAAAAAAATTCACTCACGACATTCTGTATGACTCTCGTAATAGAAGTGACAGGATGCAGCCCTGTCTAACTCCCGTTGTTACTCTGAACCAGTCTGCATTTCCTGCTGTGTCTTTACTGCACTTTGATTATTTTTGTATAATGACCTTATGTTTTGTAGTAGATGTTCTGGTACCCCGTATTCCTCTAATACTAACCAAAACTTATTTCTGTTCACAATATCAAAAGATTTTTCATGATCCACAAAATTATATTAATTTCCTAGTCATATTCAATGGTTTTTTCACAGGCTTATCAGAGTCTCGAATTCAAAATTCAGATGTGCCATTCTGTATTATTTCATAAAAGCACACTTTTCATCTGTGATTTCCTTTTTTCACAAAATTTTATTCGTCTCGTTATAATTCTCAAAATTAGTTTATGATATTCTTCTTACATCTTACATCCTTCCCATGCCATTAAACGTCACATAGGGCCCACATGGTAGATTGCCAAGATTTCCTGTTTTCGGCAAGCTTTTCAACCTCATCAAGGGATGAACCGTGGACAGGTAAGATGGCAAACAGGGAATGTCTAGAAATAGCAAATGTAGAAAGGAGCGTAATTAAATCCATAATAAAGTGATAGTCATTATTCATTGGATGTACAGTGACAAGGGGAGGGCTTGAAAACATCATAACAGCAGGAAAGATAAATTGGAAGAGACAGGAGAAGACCAAAAGTAAACATAATTGACAGTCTAACATGATGACACAGCAAAGTCATCAACTGAGTTGAAATAAAATATCATGAACTGTGTAGAAACTTGACCATCAATGCTTGCCAGCTTGGTACCTGATGATGATGAAGCTGAAATAAATTTAAATGCACCATAGAATCCAGTATAAGTGTTATTGTATACTTTTATTTCATACCACACTTTATCTCTCTCTCTCTCTGAACCTTAAGTGCCCAGGGCACATGGGGCTTCCGCAAGGGTTTTCCACAAATGCCTGTCTTTCGCCTTTTTTTCTGCTCTTGCCCAGGTGAGCCCTCTATTGCTCAACATCCTTTCTGTTGTTCTTCTCCATGTCTCTTTTGGTCTACCCTTACTTCTGCTCCCCTGTGGTGTCCATCTTAGTGCTATTTTTGGTAGTGAGTTGTCAGTCATTCGGAGCACATGTCCCAACCATCGCCAGCGTCTTTCCTCAATAATTGTTGTCAGTGGTTTCATCTGCATTTCTGCCAATAAGATGTTATTTCTTATGGTGTTTGGCCAAAATATTTTTTTAATTCTACGTAAACATTTAGTCTGGAAAGAATTCAACTTGTTTTCTATGGTTTTGGTAATTTTCCAGCATTCACTTCCATAGAGTAGTACACTTAGAACATTACTCTTAAATATCCTGATTTTCATATTTATGCTTAGTTTATTTGATTTCCATATATTCTGTAGCATTGCAAAAGCCTGGTTTGCTCTAGTAAGTCTGCTGTTGATGTCCTCTGTGCTGTCTCCATTTTCTACTACTCTGCTGCCAAGGTATACAAATTCGTTGACCTCCTCCACTAACTTGTTATCTACTCTGAGTACATTTCTGTTGTTCACATTTTGCTTCATTAACTTTGTCTTTCCTACGTTGATCTTTAGTCCTATGTTGTTTGCATTCTGGGTTAACTTGTTTATTTTATCTTGCATATCTTTGTGACTGCTTGATAATAGACAAATGTCGTCCGCAAAGTCAAGGTCCTCCAGCACTGTGTCAAGGGTCCATTGTAATCCTCTGCGTTTGTCTGATGTTGCCTCCTTCATTAACCAGTCTACTGCCAAGATAAATAATGTTGGTGATAGTACACATCCCTGTTTCACTCCTGTTTGTACCCTAAAGCTGCTGGAGGTATGTTCTCCACAGATAACTTTGCACTGAAAACCCTCGTATAGGGCTTTGATTACATTAACTATTTTATGGGGGAGGCCATGCCATCTTAGGATTTTCCACAGTGCATCTCTGTTGACACTGTCAAAGGCTTTCTCAAAATCTATGAATAATGCATATGGTGTGCTATGCCACTCATTTGCCTGTTCTAATATTTGTCTAAGTACAAATATATGGTCTATGCATGATCTTCCTTTCCTAAATCCTGCCTGCTCTTTCCGAAGTTTTTCCTCAAGTGGTGGTACAATTCTGTTGATGATTATTCTGCAAAATACTTTACTAGTGAGTGGCAGTAGGGTAATGCCTCTCCAGTTCCCGCAATCTCTGAGGTCACCCTTCTTTGGTAGTTTTACTATAAGACCAGTTTTCCACTCCTCTGGGGCTTTTTCTAAATCCCAAATTTGTTGTAATATCCGGCAAAGTTGTTTTGGTGTTTCTGTTTCTTCTGCTTTCAACATCTCAGCAGTCACTTCATCTTCACCTGGTGCCCTGTCTGATTTTAGCATCTTTATCGCCTCTTTTACTTCATTTATTGTTATTGGTCCTGTATTGATGTTTAGTTCCGCTTTTGCTTCAGGTATATCTATTGCTTGTGCTGCTTGTGTTCTGTTTAGTAGGGTGTTAAAGTGTTCCCTCCATCTTTCAATTTTTTCTCTTTCTCCACTGACCAGTTGTCCATTTTGTGTTCTTACTGCACTTTCACATCTTGTATTGAAGTTACCTGTCATCTGCTTTGTGATTTTATATATGGTTTTCATATCATTTGTATATGCTGCTTTCTCTGCTGTTTCTGCTAAGTTGTCATAATATTGACGTTTATCTTGACGGCATGATTCCTTCACTTCTTTGTCTTTTTGTGCATAATTACTTAAAACTCGTTCTTTAAGCCGTTGTGATTTGGTGTTCAGTAATTTTTTCTTGATTTCTTTTCTTTGCTCTATCTTTTCCCATGTGGTCTCACTTATCCATTCCTCTTTTCTCCTTTTCCGATATCCCAGCACCTCTTTTGCTGTTTCCTGTAGTGATTTATTGAACTCTAATATGGACATTTCTGCTTCGTCTTGTAGGACACTGAAGCGGTTCTTAAGTATTATTGAGAATTCATTTCTTGTTTGCTGGTCTATCAGTTTTCTTGTATCAAAATGTATCTTTCTGTGTTCTCCGATTCTGGCTTTCCTTAATTTTAGTTTTATTTTTGCTACCAGAAGGTTGTGATCACTTCCTATATCTGCTCCTTTCCTTGCTCGCACATCTTGTAGTGACCGTTTCCACTTGTTGTTTATTAGTATGTGATCGATTTGGTTTTCTGTGGTTTTATCTGGTGACCTCCAAGTCACCTTATGGATGTTTTTGTGTTGGAAAATTGTCCCTCCGATGGTCATCATGTTTTCTTCACAGAAACTGCACAGTCTTTCTCCATTTTCATTTATTTCTCCGATTCCTTCTCTTCCCATGATTCTTCTTCTATCTTCATTTCCTTCACCTACTTTTGCATTGAAGTCACCCAAGATGAGTAGCATATCATGCTTGGGTATTGATTCTACTGTGGCTTGGAGGCTGTTGTAAAAATCTTCTTTTAATTCCTCTTCAGCTGCTTCTGTTGGTGCATAACAAACTATAATAGACAGCTTCGTGAATCTTGAGTTGAACCGTGCATATAATAATCTCTCATTTATTGGGGTCCATTTCAGCAATGCTCTTGATGCTTCTTTTGTTATAATCAATGCTACTCCTCCTTCATGAAGATCTTCTTTACCTGACCATATTATTGTATCTTCTGTGTGCTGTGTTGTTAATTTCCTTCTGCCTTGTCCTGTCCATCTTGCTTCTTGTATTCCTAGTATGTCTAGTTTGTATCTGTGCATTTCCTTGATGGTTTGTGCTAGTTTTCCAGTCTGGTTTAGTGTTCTTACATTCCAGCTGCCTATTTGCATCTTGTGTTTAGGTTCCAGGAGGTCTGCAGTCGGGCTGGGGACTTCCAGTGGCTGGCTTTCATCCACAACCTTCATGGGCTCAGTTTCCTGATACGCATTTCTCCTTCCACCTGCATTTGCTTTTTCCCTTGCTTCTGTTTCTGTAGCAGTCTGATAGTTTTTTACCAGATAGGGTTGCTGGCCCTATGCTGAACCCTCCTTAGTCGCCTTTTACGATCATGCATGGTAGGGTACAGTGGTCCTATTCTTTGCAGATCCCGGGTACCACACGGGGGACCACACTTTATAGTGCCTTTTTTAGAATGGGAAAGTGAGAAGGCATAAGATTTGTTTAAAGTGAACCGGTAGATTATTAGCAAAGATTAGGGGTCTGCTTATGTGTGTGTGCATGTGTGCGTGTGTGTGTGAACAAATGCAAAATTGCAGCTGCCTAAGGAAAATACTCAGTATAAAGTGGAATGAATTCAAGAACAACGCAGCGATATGGTAGATGAGTGAACAACAACCTGTCTCATGGTTGATTATGTTGGTCACGTGATGAGAAGAAGCAATCAGAGAATCCCAAAAACAAGGTATCAAGTGGAACACAGAGGCCGAAGAAAAAGAGGTGGACCATGTGAAACTCTAAAGAGGACATTGTGGAAAGAAGCCAGTTTAGTAGGCATTAAATCCCTTGATGAGGTTGAAAAGCTCATTGAAAACAGGAAAACTTGGCGAACTACCATGCAAGCCCTATGTGTTATTTGGCATGGGAAGGATGTAAGATGCAAGAAGATAATGTAAAGTTAAACAAGCTACAGACATTAACAGAAAGTAAATGTCTCTGTGAATAATTTTTCTCACCTTACGTGTGGCGAGATCTAATCTTTTGCAAAATACTCACATATTGAATCAAAATCAAAACTAGCTGATTCTCCACCGTGTAAATTGAGCACTATCAGTCTACTGGCTCAGTTATCCTCCAACTGATTTCTATGGTTGCTTTTTACTAGATTGTATAAGCTGAAGCCCCTCTCAGAAGGAACACTAGACACAGGAATAACCAATGTTATCTGGGCTAATGTTGTAGGAACACTAGACACAAGAATAACCAATACTATTTGGGCTGATATTACAAGAACACTAGACACAGGAATAACCAATACTATTTGGGCTGATATTACAGGAGCACTACACACAGGAATAATCAATACTATCTGGGCTAATGTTTCAAATCTGGAAACTGTACAACTACATTTTTTTTATTACAGCCGCACATGCAGCTTCTTACAGGTGAAGAATATAGACCAGTAGAGTTAGAAGATCCAAGAGAGAAAGTAACAACAAAATGGGAGTGCTCAGAAACAAGTGCAGAAGTGGCACATAAGAACTTGCTAAAGAAATAACAGAAAGTAAAACTAAAATGGATGACTGATGAAATTGTATAAAAAATGAAAGAAGAAGAAGAGGAAAAAACATGCCACAGATAGTAAAATATGCAGGATGTGTAAGATGGAAAATAAAGATCACTAAAGAAAACCAGCCACGGTTGTGTGGTGTGCACTTGCCTGCTAATCAGAAGGTCCTGGTTTGATTTTGTACTTGGGTGGAATTTTTTTCAGACCGACCAGCACCGGGGTCAACTCAGCATCAAAATATGATTACCTGGGGTAACAGTTCACACGCCTACAGCATGCAGATGCTACAGGACACAGATTAAGGAAGAACAGCATAGTTATAGAGGAATACAGAAAAAAAAACAGAAGACAAGAGAGATGCTTGAGGAAATCTGATCATAGCAAAAACCAAGTGTAAACTTTAGAGGCTGTATTAAAAGCAAGCAAGGACAACTTCTGATGTATAGTACAGAATAAGTAAAAGATGGAAGGAGCGCATAAGTGAACTTTTTGATGATGTAAGGAACAGAAGCCTTCATGTAGATAATGAGAATGGCCTAAAGATGTTAAAATCATAGGTGGAAAAGGCTGTGAACACAAGGACTACAAGCAAAGCTACAAGTCTAGACAATATCAAGATAGAAGTATTAGAAACATTAGAAATAATAAGGATTAGAAAAGATCACATACTTATGTAATTATTTTATTACACAGGATGTCTACCTATTATATTTTACATTTTGAAAAAACCAAATAAAAAAGCATGGATATCACAAAAAACATGGAAGTATATACATGAAAGATGAGCAGTCAAATTAGACATGCTGAATGCAAAAACAGATCTTGGAAAAGATCTGGTGAAAGCAACATACAAAGAACTAGACAAGAAAGTAAAAAGTTCAGCTAGAAGGGATAAAAGAGAATACATAGATAATATGGTGAAAGAGGCAGAAAAAGCAGCAAAAACAGGAGACAGCAAAACTTTATATAATACAAAAGAGGCTAACAGGTACTATTACATCTAAAGAAAGACCAATCCTTAGCAAAACTGGAACCCTATTAACATCAAATAAAGACATAAAGCAAAGATGGGCTGAACACTTCCAAGAAATACTTAATCGACCACACCAAAAAGAATTGTTAAACCTTGAAACCGACTTACCAGCCCCACAACTAAATGTCAACCTAGATGAAATTACATTGCATGAAATAGAACAGCAGTGAATTTAATGGCTAACAACAAAGCTGCAGGTGAAGATGAAATAACACCCGAAATGCTAAAAGCTATCAATAGTGACAACATGAGACAATTACAGAGAATGTTTAACAAGATTTAGAAAGAAGAAATGGTCCCTTCTAATTGGAAAAAAGGAATCATTGTTAAAATATCAAAAAAAGGCAACCTTAGTGACTGTATGAATGAATGAATGAATAATCTTTATTTTTCAAGGGTAAAGAATTGGGCACGCAGGCCCGTCACAGGCCGCACTGTAACACAAGCAGCACTGTAACAATTGGAGAGGAGTAACCTTAATATCAGTTGTGTCAAAAGTATTTTGCAAGGTCATTTTGAATGGACTTAAAGATGTAGTGGATACCGCAATGAGAGAAGAACAAGCAGGATTTCGAAAAGGGAGAAGCTGTCTTGACCAGATCTTTACTCTAAGAATAATACTTGAAGAGCATATTGAAAAGCAGAAACCATTAATACTGAACTTCATAGACTTTAAAAAGGCATTTGACAGCATACACAGAAATTCACTATGGAGAATTTTATGTCTATATGGAATACCATCTAAACTTGTCATCATCATTAAGGACTTCTACAATGGATATGTTTGTGCTGTCAAGATAGAAGAAAGGATGAGTGAATGGTTCCACATTAAAACAGGTGTGAAACAAGGATGTATACTGTCTCCTTTACTTTTTGGGATTACAATAGACTTCATAATGAAAAAATGCTGCACAGGTAACACAGGTATTGACTGGGTACATGGGACCCAACTAGAAGATCTTGATTTTGCTGATGACATAACTCTTATCAGTAACAATGTGAATTCCATGCAAGAAAAAACAGATAGCCTGTCTTCACTGGCTAGCAAAATAGGACTTGAAATTAACAAGGACAAAACAAAAATAATGAAAATTCCCCTTAATCAAAATGGAAAAATACACATAGAAAGGACAGATATTGAAGAAGTCAATCAATTTGCATACCTTGGCAGCTACATAGACCAGGATGGCGACACTAGAAAGGAAGTTAGGATCAGAATTGCAAAAGCAGCATCAATCTTCAAGAATCTTGAGAACATATGGAATTCAAAAGTTATAAGGACAAAAACCAAGTTAAGACTATTCAATTCAAATGTAATATCCACCCTCATTTATGCATGCGAAAGCTGGAAAACAACTAAAGAAATAGAAAAGAAATTAGACTCTTTTGAAAACAAATGCCTAAGGAAAATACTCTGCATCAAGTGGAATGAATTCAAGAACAATGCTGAGATAAGACAGATGACTGAACAACAACCAGTCTCATGGGTGATCAGGAAAAGGAGATGGACATATGTTGGTCACTTGATGAGAAGAAATGATCAGAGAATCCCAAAACAAGCTATCAAGTGGAGCACAACAGGCCAAAGAAAAAGAGGCAGACCACGTGAAACTCTGAAGAGGACATTGTTAAGAGAGGCCAAATTAACAGGCATAAAATCCCTTGATGAGGTTGAAAGACTCACCGGAGACAGGAAAAATTGGTGAACTACTTTGCGAGCCCTATGTGACGTTTAACGGCACGGGAAGGATATAAGATATAAAATGATATCTACCTCAGGACTTTAAAACTTCAGTATTTATAGCACTGCCAAAAAAAACAAAATCAGTAGAACGTACTGACTTTAAATATACAAATTTATGGACCCATGTAACAAAGATATTACTTAAAGTCATTCATTAGAGAATTATAAACAAAGTAACAATGTCCTCTCTAGAATTTCACATGGTTGACCTCTTTTTCTTCAGCCTGTCATGTTCCACTTGTTAGCTTGTTTTGGGACTCTCTGTTTCTTCACATCACGTGGCTGACATATGTCCATCTCTTTTTTCTGATCACCCCTGAAATAGGTTGTTATTTGCTCATCTGCCTTATCTCTGCATTATTCTTGAATTCATTCCACTTTTTATATTGAGTATTTCCCTTAGTCATTTGTTTTCAAGAGTTTAATTTGTTGTCTGTATCTTTAGTTGATTTCCAACTATCACTTGCTTAAATGAGGGTGGATATTACATTTGGATTGAATAATCTTAACTTGACTTCTAACTTTTGAATTTCATATGTTCTCAAGATTCTTGAAGGTCAATGCTGCTTTTGCAATTCAAATTCTAACTTCCTTTCTGGTATCACCATCTTGGTCTGTGTCGCTGCCAAGGTATGCAAATTGGTTTACTTCTTCAACAGCTGTTCCTTCCACATATATTTTTCCTTCTTGATTAATGAGAAGTTACAATCTTACTTGAATGCTTGAAAGAGATTAGTTTAGATGGTAAATCCATCAGAATGGTAAGTAATTTATATTGGTGACAAACAGCAGTTGTGACATCTGATATAGACTGTTCAAAGCCCATTGATATTATAAAGAGGCCAGACAAGCTTGTGTGCTGTCACTTTGCTTATTTAAACTGTATGCAGAAAAAAATCTTCATGAATATTGTTAACATATGGATTAATCATTAATGGAACAACAACTACGAGTCTCAGATATGCAAATGACAGAGTGCTACTATCATATAAAAATAATTGAAGAGAAGAAATCACATTACACAAAATACATACAATTTTAAACAAATGAATTATTCAAATGAACTCAGCAGTGAACAACACAAAAATGATGCCAACATCATGAGGCTATTTTATCTTATCACTTGCCAGATAATTAGAATGAGTATTTTTTAGCAAAACGTTGAATGAGTGTCTTTCAGTAAGTAAGCTTTACAGAAAAACTTCACATTGCTGTATAGCCAACTGTAATTATAATTTCTCTACATAGTCAGGCCAGATTCAAGGTACGAGGTATTTATCCCAAACCCACACACCTTTTTCAAAACAATTCACTAAGAAAGTAGAGTTATTTTTTCCAGAAAAGCAGTTTAGAGTAACTGAAACTTCAATATTGTTTTGGAAATGGCATCTATTCTTCAATTTCTTCAGTATGAGAAAGAGATGAAGGTAGCTAATAGCCAGATTAGTGAATGTAGAGGATAGTTAAAGCATTCCCAACAAAGTATGTATTGCATCTTTCTATTGTATCACCTGAGTTGAGTGAGGACCTACCAGACTTTACTTATTTTGTTACCTCTGTAGCTGAGCATCATTTTCACCCATTGGTGAGTCATAACAGTAAGATTACAACTGATCTGTTCCAGCCAAACCTATCAATGTCTCATGTGATCAGCCAGAACTTCAGAATGATAGTGTGAAGGTCACATGCACGGGAGAAAAAGTTTATCCAGAGCCTCTCTGTCTGTTCTCATGGATCAGAAGTGTAAGTACTCACAGAAATTAGTGTTTTTGTTTAATAATTTTTCTTTCTCAATGTTACAATAAATTGGACCAAGAACCAAAGAGAAGAAAATATCAATATATCCTGGTATTATGTGTTGCATAATAGTCTGAAATCAGAGAGGAATATGTGTGTGTGTATTTGTGTGGAAGCAGGAGGTGCATGCACATATGTGCAAGACTGATGTTCTCTGGGTGTATGTGTGATTTTATATGCACTTATATACATAAAAGATAGTCCCATAGCAAATGCTGTAGGAAATGAATAGTTAGAGACCTCATTATGCTGGGCCATCAGGGTATGAGGTAAGGTGGGCCAGTTCCTTTCCTCACTGCCTTTCCTTCCCAGATTTTCTCTGGTACCCATTTTACGAGGCTGGGTCAACCTTGGGGCCATATTGGTAAAAAAAAAAAGTGCCTCTCAGCTGGGGATTCAAACCCTTGACATTCAGTTGCTAGACGTGTGCTCTAATCACTATGCTAGCCGGTCCCATATATATATGTTTTTATAATGCTTACACTCACATCTCACATGTTTTGTGACCACAAAATAATAGCTCAACAAGTAGAACTGTCTTATGCTACTCATTGCTGCAGTAACAGAATGGGGTTTTCTTAATGTATAATATTAGTATCATGATTTAAAGATGAACCAGTCTGAATTATTTATTTACTTGTTATTTTTTGTTTGTTTTAGGGTACAGAGGTAGCCACTGATCAAGCTGTAGTCAACCAGTCCTTGTCCCAACAAGGCAGTCCAAGTTACTTCTACTCCAGGTGTACATGGACAGTTCCTGCCCAGTCTTTGGGTTTTGGATCACATCAGTTTAAAGTCCTGATATACCCCAATGTTACAGGGACAAATGATGACAGGAATTATGGTACAAGCAGTAACTTAACATCTCCAGTAAACATCAGTAAGTATCACAGCTAACAGTTGCTGCAGTACATGTAAACATAATCATCTGTGTTGTGTTCTGCTGAAAGTTGGTAAAATATCTGAAATTAAAAATTATATACCTGTTTTTTTGGGGGATCAAAAAATGTTTTTAGCTGTTATTTATATTATACTTTGTATATTTATGAATGCTTGCCTGCCTGCTCTATAAAGCTTAATGTATAGGACATTTGATGTAATAATTTAAAAAAGTCTTGAAGTCATTTTAGGTATGTTATTTTGTTATTTCATTTAAGTTTCTAAAATAACTGAAATATGATTATGGCTCACAAAAGTTAGATTAGCATCAGAATTGTACTGCTCTTTAGTTATAGAGATAGTTAGTTAATAAATATTGTAAATACTAAAAGAAACATAGAAAGATATAATAAAAAATATGCTGATACAAAGTATATTAATGTATTTGGATACCATATTTATTGAAATATTGAGAAAAAAATATAGATTTTGTATAGATATGTAGATATTTACTGAGAGATTAGAGAAATGATAACTGTGGTAAAATGGATCTGGTAATAAAAGTAGCAAAAAATTGGCGAATTACTTTGCGAGCCCTATGTGACGTTTAACGGCACAGGAAGGATATAAGATATAAGAATAAAAGTAGCCAGAGGTGTGTGTTTCAGTTTTGCAAAAAGAGCCAGGAAACTGGGCAAGATTGGCAGAAAATGAAATGAGCATGTATAAATTAAGAAAATATAGGCACTAACACCATATCCCTATGTGCCTCTAAGGCATGACAGGATTACCTTTATAAATTAAGAACATGCAATGATCCAATATTTCTATAAATGTCTCTTTTAAGGACCACATACAGACACAACACAACAGATATAAATGCAAATAAAAAATGAAAAAATTATTATTTCACTTAGCTCTTTGGTATCCTGCTCATAAGAAAGATAGGAACAAAATCCACACAGATAGATAGTAGTAAACTAGAAGTAAAAGCAGTTAACTGGCTGATAAATGAGATAAGAAAACCATGACAAAGCATACCAGCTGGCAGACAACATGATATGCTCCAGATGACCTCAGCATTCTCCTGTCTTATAACAGTGGGCCAAGCAAAACCCATCAAGGTGGCCTCAGCTTGGTCCTATCTGATAACAATGATCCAAGCAAAAGCCACCCAGGTGGCACAGATAATAAAAGTAAAAAAACAGTATGGGGTAGGGGTGGATGAAGGAAGATTCAGAATGAGCAGAGATCACTGAAATTACAGGATTGCTCACTAGGAGCCTAGACAAGAAAACTGTCAAAGCCATCTGGTGTCTAGAGAACAAATATAAAAAAGGGCTGGAAAATTAACTTTAACTCACTTGTGGCGAGAATTAGAAAATGTATTGAAATGAATGAGACTAAGACAAGATAGCTGGGCATCAAGAGCTGAAAGAGATGGCAAATAGGTGGAAATGTAAGGTAGTTCAAAGAAAGCTGAACTTATTGTTAATTCCAGCTATGTGGAGACAGCTGGCCTGAAAAATAAAGCACAGTTCAAAGAGTTCACATGTGTAGGGCTTGGTCTGACTTTTTTATCCTTATTCTCTAGCTAACAGAGAGTTTTGATAGTTTCATTGTCTTGGCATCCTAGTGAGTAGTCTTGTCATTTCAGTGATCTCTGCTCATTCTGAATCTTCCTTCATTCACCCCTAACCCATACTGTTTTCTTACTTTTATTAACTGTGCCACCTGGGTGGCTTTTGTTTTAGCAGCAAGCTGAGACCATCTGAGGCATGGTGTCAAGTTGTTTACCAGCTGATAGGCTTTGTCCTGGTTTCTTTATCTCATTTCTCAGCCAGTCACCTGCTTGTACTTTTAGGTAACCACCATCTATGTGGGCACATTTTATGTCTGTCTTTGTTATGAGCAACAAACATACCAAAGATCTAAGTGTTTAATTTTTAAGATTTTTTTTTTTGCATTTATATCTGCTGTGTTGTTGTTTTTTTTTTTAATGTGGTCCTTGAAAGAGGAATTTGCTTAAATATTAGATCATTTTATGTTTCTCATTTATACATTATCATCATCATCACCCATCACTCTCTTCAGAGTATTGGCCATAGATAAAATCTTTCTAGTCATCCCTGTTCTTGGATTTGTTCTCTTCTTACCTCCATGTGTATCCCTTGTCTCTGATCACTTTCATACATTTATACATGCATTTCTGCCAACTTTCCTTACTCTTTCTTTAGATATATACTGTTTCTTTTTAAGACCTTTACTGTTAGTATCCTCATTAGTAAATGTGAATAGAGTATTTAGTGCAAATATTAAAAATGGCTTCTTTTTTTTGCACCTGAAGTTTTGGATTAGAAACCATTTAATGGACATCATTTATTTTTTTTAAAAACCTGTCTCTTTCTTCTGTCTTGTCATGTTAAGCTTTCTAACATAGAACATAATTAACCACAGTGTTTGGGGTTCATAGTAAAAATAAAGATCATCTGAAACCTGGAGAAAGAGAATATATAAACTGATGTTCTTATGCTCATATAAGTAACATTTGGCATTCTCTTTTCTTAAGCTAACCCAGACGTGGTCCTGGAAGGCTGTCCCGAAGACTTTGTCCAAGAAGGAACAACAGTATCTTGTACTTGTAAAGAGAAAAATAACTTGTTTTTGCTGGCTGATGTAACATGGTCTGCTGGTTCAGGTGGTCCAGTTGTAGGAAAACAAAATTCTGACCTTACTTTTCAGGCAGCAAAAAATAGTCTAAGTAAGATTTTTTTGTTGTTGCAAAGATACTTTTTTTGTCCATGCATAATCTTCACATTTATTCTGTTGGATATAAACATTACTATAACTTCACTGTGGCCTGGTTAGCTGAGTGGTTAGGAGCTCAGTTTACTAATCAAATGGGTTCAGTCCAGGCTGTGAGATTTTTTTCTGGTATCGAGGTTCACCTGCCTCTAAAAATGAGTACCAGATAAATCTGGGAAGGTAAAGTGGCCAGACGTGATACTGACCACATCACACTTTCATATGCTGATGGTCATGGAAAATATGGGCCTAACACCATATTCCCAATATGCCTTAATGGCATGGAAATGGGAATTTTACCTTTTTATAACTTCACTACTGTAAAAAGCTCCTTCATTTAATTAATTTGGCACACACAAAGTTTTTTTTTTCCCTATAAATATGTATAAAATACATTTCATTGCAGTTCTACTTAACTTGGTTTTCCAATGATTGTTCTGCATATTTTGCTCACCAAATGTCTTGAACTTTAATGGTAGATATTTTATTTATACATGAAATTTAAACTTTATCTGTCACTATTTCTGTTCAGACTACAGTTGCCAGGCAGAGATTCGTGATACTAAAAGTGCATCTATACTGTATGTGCCGAAGGTTGCATGCAAGTATTTTAGAGTAACATTTTTATAATGATACTTTGTCAGATGATCATTCTCTATCCCATTTTTTTTCAGTAACCAACGCTTACATATTGAAAGATAATTCAGGGTCATGTTGTGCTGTCACCTCTTCTTTGCTTCAATATTTGGGTTGTACAGGTTCACTATGTTTAAGCTTTATTGTGGTTTCTGTTTATGATGAGGATGACTTTTTATGTTGCACATAAATAAAATGTGCACTCTGCGTGCTTGTGAACACACTGTTTGATTGTACACTTTGTGTATGTGCAGTGTGTGGCTGCTGAAGTTGTATTTGGTGTAAGATATTTAACTAGTGTAAAATGAGCAATTTCTGCTTTGAAATAACTGGCAAAAGAGTATTAAAATATGTTGGATCATATCCATTTATCATTTCAGCATTTAAGGCAACACCAACAGACACTCACCTTTCTCTTCAGTTAAGTAATGATTGGTTATATGTGTCATGAATGAAACAACAGGATCTATCTTTACTCAGATTTTTACTAGCTGCCTAAGCAAAGTAGTTTTTATAAAGTCTTAGGTCTGTTAAACCTGAAATCAGTGACACATTCTCATGTGTACCATAGAAATCTCAGTTAGCTTTGATAGAAAGGAGTTATGCTGAATCAAGAGAGAAACATACAAATAGAATACAAAGCAAAAATATCACCTATACTTTGTACTAAGTGCCAGAGGTAACTTTTTATACCTCTATGCTCTCCTCCCTTACACTATCCTTCCTTTTACAATACACAATAGAGCAGTGTTTCCCAAGCTTGTTCAGGCTACCACCCCATTTTCTCCCAAGCCACTCCTCAACTCCCCCCCCCCCAACTTATCATTTGAAAAAGATTTTTCACACAGCAGACAAAATGGTTGCTGCTAGTTGCTTGGTGCTGTTATAAATCCATATTTCAGATATTCCTCACTATATTGTCTACATTTCTTTTCTGCTTGTGGCACTGCTGACATTTTTTATTGTGGACTTTCAGAAACAGTGATGTTCTACTAGTGATAGATACTTCGTGGATGGCCTATGCATACCCAAGCAGAAGTTAATGAAAAAGGATCTTTACATCTGATTGAGGCCGTTTGAGCACCTTAAATCCTTTGAACTATCAAAGGAAAGTACTACTGCTGCCCCTGTCTGCTGCTTTGCTTTCCTTGAATGCCCCCTGGTAATGACACCTAGTCTTCCACTACCTCCAACTGCCCATTTTTCATTCACTACCCCCCACCCCTTCATTCTTTCCAACACTGCAAGAGGGCATTATCATCCACTTTGGAAAAAACTACATCAGAGCATTTATTCATTGAGTGGTAATTGATGAACCATTTAAACCTCAGTAGCCATATATAAAACCAAGATAAGATTATTCAATTCAAATGTAATATCCACCCTCATTTATACATGTGAAAGCTGGAAAACAACTGAAAGAATAGACAAGAAATTTTACTCTTTTGAAAACAAGTGCCGCAATAAAATATTCGGTATAAAGAGGAATGAATTCAAGAACAACACTGAGATAGGACAGATGAGCAAACAGCAACCTGTCTCATGGGTGATCAGAAAAAGAAGACGGACTTATTTAGGCCATGTGATGAGAAGAAACAATCAGAGAATACTAAAACAGGCTATCAAGTAGAACACAAAAGACCAAAGAAAAAGAAGTTGACCACGTGAAACTCTAAAGAGGACATTGTTAAGAGAGGCTAGTTTAATAGGAATAACATCCATGATGAGGTTGAAAAACTTGCTGAAAACAAGAAATGTTGGCAAGTTGCCATGTGAGCCCTATAGGACATTTAGCAGCACAGGAAGGATGTAAGATGTAAGTAGCCATGTATTTCTGTACGGTGCAGTTATTAAGTGTGCCAATTTTATTTGTTAACATTGAACACATTGCTATCCCCTCATAAAAGTGTTATAGCCATGTACTTTTTTCTTGAATCACTTGTTTCCAGATTTACATCATTCACTGTGGTTCTGTTGTTTTACTGTGAATGTTACTTGTAAATAATAGCTCAAAGATCTAATACCAATTCTGTATGGAGACATATGGAAAAGCATAGGGAAATTCTTATTTGTCCTATTTGCAAATCATCACTCACATTTACCAACACACAAATAGTTTTTGGGTATGTATATGTGTATATTAAGAGTAACTATATAAATATAGTAAATCTGTGATAACAAAATATCAAACTATTTAAAACGAAAGTAGGAACAGCTTATTAGTTAACAATTTAGTTAATGAGTTAGTTAAAATGCAGCTTTACTTAACATTCCCTTTCTGCACGGTGATTATTCCCTCTCTGCTAAGTTCTACTTTTTTTTCTCATCTGTAACTTATATCCCAGAACCTCACTGTACTTGATTACAAACCCTCTACCCAACCACATTCATCTGTTCCACCACCCTTTTCTCAGCTTGATTACCATTATATCCCCTCTCTCCTTTCCACTTTCCCACCCTCCCTCCAACACACCCCAAATCTTCATTTAATCTTTAACATAAATCCATCACATGCACTCTCAGACTCAGCTTTTAACAAGTCACATATGTATGTCTCTTCTTTCGCTCTCTCTCTCTCTCTCTCTCTCTCTCTCTTCTCTTTTTGCCTATTTTCTCCCACTCTACTTGTTACATATTATTATGTGAATTAAGTTTTATCTTCTTTCTCTGTTTCTATGTCTTGTATATTTTGTATGATTAAGGTGTAAACTGAAGCATCACAACTGTGTACTCATTAATAAAGCTGTCTCTAATCCTCCCTCCCCCTTTTTAAATAAACATTTACTAAGAGCAATAACTTGAGGAATTAGTTCCATGAAAATCTATATAAATAAAAATGAACGTGTGTATGTGTGTGTATGTATGTATGTATGTTAGAGCATCACACTGGAAGGCCTAGAGCAGTTTCAACCAAACTTGGCACACATATGACTTACAGGGGGTCTGGGTGGTTGGGGTGGGATCGAAACCGAATGATGCAAATAATACCCCCCACTGTACAACAGGAAGTAACTCCTGTGATATTTATGCCTGCTGTGGATTGTCGGCCATGATGGACAAAGGTCAGCCAACACAAATCGGTGACACTATATCTGCTGAGATGCCAAACCGTTGGCAATGATAATGAGAAATATGATACATGGAGCAGATTTCTGATTCACGAAAGACACCCTACTGTTGTTCACTTCAGCATCCATTTAGAAAATGGTCAGAGTGTTTATTTCATAACAGAGAGCACCCATACAGTGATTGATCAGCTACCAACTTCATGTTTGGGGGGGGGGAGTTTAGGAGTGGGGGTGGGATCTTCTAGAAGGTTGTGGATAGACTGTGGTCTTGGACTCCTGATGTTCGAGAAACTTCCAGGACCCACCCAAATCTTAGATAGTCATATATCTTATCTTACATCTTACATCCTTTCTGTGCCGTTTAACATCACATGGGGCTCACATAGTGTTTGCCAAGTTTCCTGTTCTCTGCAAGTCTTTCAACCTCATCAAGGGATGTTATGCCCACTAAACTGGCTTCTCTTAACAATGTCTTCTTAGAGTTTCATGCAGTCAACCTCTTTTTCTTTGCCCTGTTGTGTTCCAATTGATAGCTTGTTTTGGAATTCTCTGAATGTTTCTTCTCAACATGGCCTACATATGTCCATCTTCTCTTTCTGATCACCCGTGAGACAGGTTGCTGTTTGCTCATCTGTCTTATCTCTGCGTTGTTCTTGAATTCGTTCCACTTTATACCAAGTATTTTCCTTAGGCGTTTGTTTTCAAAGAGTCTAATTTTTGTCTGTTTCTTTAGTTGATTTCAGCTTTTGCATGCATAAATGAGGGTTGATATCATATTTGAATTGAATAAAACTTGGTTTATGTGCTTATAACTTTGAATTCCATATGTTCTCAAGATATTTGAAGGACAATGCAGCTTTTGCAATTCTAACTTCCTTCTGGTGTCACCATCTTGGTGTATGTAGCTGCCAGGGTATGCAAATTAGTTACTTCATCAACAACTGTTCCTTCTACATATATTTTTCCATCTTGATCAATGAGAAGTTTCATTAATTTTGTTTTGTCTTTGTTAATTTCAAGACCTATTTTGCTACCAAGGAAGACAGGGAATCTGTTTTTTCCTGCATCGATTCACAATGTCACTGATAAGAGTTATGTCATCAGCAAAATCAAGATCTTCTATTTGGGTCCCATGTACCCAATCAATGCCAGTTTTACCTGTATAAAATCTTCATTATAAAGCCTATGGCAATTCCAAAGAGCAATGGAGATAATATACTCCTTGTTTCATGCCTGTTTCAACCTGAAACCATTCACTATTCCTTCTTCTGTCTTGACCCCACAAATATATCCATTGCAGAGATCTCAATGATGTTGACAATTTTAGATGGTATTCCATATAGTATATAAGGTAAGCTAATTCGGCAAGTCTTCCAGTTTATCATGTGTCAGGTAATATGACAGTGTAATGTCACTCTTTTAGTTGATGGTCTCTTTTTTGTTGTAAGTATATTTGTAAAAATAAATTTTAACTTTGTTTTCTCCTTATGCCTATATTAGCTTTTTATTGTATTCTATAGTAGATTTCATTGCTCTGTAACAGTGTGCCGTTTTCTTATTTTTTCAAATTAGGGAGACAGATTGATTGATTGATTGATCTTTATTTCAAAAGAGTTAAGAATTGGGCATGCAGGCCCGTCTGACATTCTGCCCTTTATCATACATCTTTCACTCTGTTCCAGACATTCTACAAATATGCTGTTCATATAACAAACATAACTAACATTGAAGCTGAGAGACATAAAATAAAATATAACATTTACGTTTCGCTCTTAAACATTCACTCAGTACAGAAGTAACTACATACATTATAAATGACTATCTACTAAACAAAATTTTCGGGACTATTCAGAAAACAATTAATTGTATTCGGTGTCTGTAAGAGCAGTTTAAGATAACTTTTAAGTTCTATAATTCATAGAGGCATGTAGTCGACATCAAATAGATATTGGGAAAGCTTGTAGTTGTAGGAAGGAGTATAATTTATATTTTTTATATAGGATGGGAGGGTATTCCAAAGATGAGCAGCAGATTAACTAAAGCTTTTCTTGTAAAGATCAAGTCTAGGTTTTGGAAGACATATGTTGTTCAAGCGTTGGCTGCACTTTGAGCTAAATTTAAACAGGTTCCATAGATAAGGCGGGGCATGCCGTGAAAGAATTTGATGTACTAACTTGGCTTTGTTGAAGAGGAACCTGTTCTTAAGAAGTAGTATTCTGATACATTTGTGATGGTTAGTTGTTTGTTCTTGATCTTTGTCACTAATAAGCTTTACTGCTAGCTTTTGGAGTGAGCAAAGCCTCTTTGTATTTGACACTGAGCAACCATCCCAAACTGTTGAGCAATCGAATAAATGTGTCTGTATATGAGATATGTAGTATGTCTTCCTAGTGTCTTGATTGATGAAGTGCTTAATTTTAGCTAACTGGTATACTTTTTGTGCGATGAGTTTTGTTAGACATTGCACATGAGAGTTCCAGGTCAGATAATAACCTAGTGTTTTGTGCTCGCTAACGTTTTCTATCTGTGATGTTAATGTACAGAGCCGAAGTGTTGTTTTTGTTGCATTTTGTAGTTTCTGTCTTGTTGGTAAGAGCTGTGTGGCAGGAATGATTGGGTCTAAAGCCTGACGACTGTCTACGAGTAAATTGTTCTCTTCCATAGTTAAATTCTTTAAAATAAAATTAAAATTCTTCTCAGAGATATGGAGAGAGAGAGATGTAGATTTGAGATCACCATGTTTCTCCCACTGACAATTTATGTTGCTTGCTCAAGAGAGAGAGAGGGGAGAGGGTGACAGAGAGAGAGAGATAGAGAGGGAGATAGGGACAGAGAGGGAGATATAGAGAGAGGGAGAAAGATAGCTGTAAGATTGCCATGTTTCTCTCATGGACAAATTTATGTTGCTTGCTCAAAGGTGAGATCACTCAAGAATTTATTTATTCTTGCTCCTGGAGGTGCAACTAAAAATGTTGTTTATAATCAAACCATCTAGACTCTGTAGAACTACCTACAAGAATGTGGAAATGAATTGAGCATTGTAGAACCTTCTAGATCAAAGAACTGAATAGACCTCTGTAGGACTTCTAGAAGGTTGTGAAAAGGAATAGAATGTTGTAGAACCATCTGGAAGGTTGTGGAAATGAACAGAACTTTCATGATTGGGATAAATAAATACCCGGACAACGTCGGGTACTCACTTAGTTCTTACTAACGGGGAACCTAGAAGATTCGGTTCCTAACAAACCAAGCAGTGCCCAGCTCTACTATATGTTTAATGACATTAATTGGAGTGTTATATTCATAGAAAATATCAGAAGTCTGGTCCAACAATTTGCCTACTCTTCCAAGAAAGAGGTGGCACATAAATTAGTGTCATTGTAAGCCTTATTGGACATGGAATGATTTAAATAAACTTAGATTTTTAAATCTTACTTAATTAACTGTCCACTGGTCTTACTGAACTTATTGTAGATCTTTCTAGATATCTTTTCGTCCCTTTTGTTATTTCATTATTATTTATGTCCCTTTACTCTTTGTTGAATGTCTTTATCATCTCTTGATATTGTTGTAACTAAATCCTTTTTTTATGTTTGAGTGTACACTAATACATCTTTCAGCTATGGTGCTTTCACTGATGTTGTCATTACTACATTTACCTTTTGTTTCCATTCAGTTTGTAGTGTTGGTTGCAGTTCTAATACTACAGTGTCAGTAGACCCGATGCATCATTTAGTTTTTCTGCCTTGTAATCCTCCAACCCAGAAAGAAAGAAGCTTATTCTTCTTTCTCTATCTCTCTGTCTTTCCCTTTCTATCTTTCTCACTCTCTCTATCTCTGTGTTTGTGTGTGTGAGAGAGAGAGAGAACATGAGAAAGAGAGAGAGAAATGCTTGATAAAAAGCCATTTGGTTACATTATTAATCTGGTCTTGGTCTTTTGATGCAATGATTTGTCAGTTGTGGCCGTGTGTGTATAGGAGATTGTCATTTACAAAACTGAGTAATTTGTAATCTGATGGTTGATATAGTTTGGTTAGGCTGACTGTGTAGATACTAAACAATACTGGTGATAATGGGGATCCTTGAGGTAGCCCTGGGAATATTTGTACTGTTCAAGATGTCCATGTTCTACACTTAAGTGCTATGTAGTTCTACTAAAAAGTGCATTATCTGTCCATTTGATGATCCACATTTCTATTCCTATTTCTAACATTATAGTCAACAGTGTTGTGTATTGCACATGATCATATGCATCCTCAAGGTCAAGTGCCACCATTAATATCTCCTCTCTTCTCTGAAATGCCTCGTATATTTCGAAGACTGCTGTTGCAACATTAGTTGATGAATCACGGCTGGGATGGGTCCCATTCATTTATTTCGGGAGCAAGCTCTTGTTCTCTAATTCCCATACCACAGATGAACCTACAAGTTCTGGTCAGGCCATCTCAGGGACTAGTTCTTGTTTGTGATCTAGACTGTAGCAATTATAAGGCAGAAAAAGCATGTATAAATTAAGAAAATATAGGCACTAACACCATATCCCTATGTGCCTCTAAGGCATGACAGGATTACCTTTATAAATTAAGAACATGCAATGATCCAATATTTCTATAAATGTCTCTTTAAGGACCACATACAGACACAACACAACAGATATAAATGCAAATAAAAATGAAAAATTATTATTTCACTTAGCTCTTTGGTATCCTGCTCATAAGAAAGATAGGAACAAATCCACACAGATAGATAGTAGTAAACTAGAAGTAAAAGCAGTTAACTGGCTGATAAATGAGATAAGAAAACCATGACAAAGCATACCAGCTGGCAGACAACATGATATGCTCCAGATGACCTCAGCATTCTCCTGTCTTATAACAGTGGGCCAAGCAAAACCCATCAAGGTGGCCTCAGCTTGGTCCTATCTGATAACAATGATCCAAGCAAAAGCCACCCAGGTGGCACAGATAATAAAAGTAAAAAACAGTATGGGTAGGGGTGGATGAAGGAAGATTCAGAATGAGCAGAGATCACTGAAATTACAGGATTGCTCACTAGGAGCCTAGACAAGAAAACTGTCAAAGCCATCTGGTGTCTAGAGAACAATATAAAAAGGGCTGGAAAATTAACTTTAACTCACTTGTGGCGAGAATTAGAAAATGTATTGAAATGAATGAGACTAAGACAAGATAGCTGGGCATCAAGAGCTGAAAGAGATGGCAAATAGGTGGAAATGTAAGGTAGTTCAAAGAAAGCTGAACTTATTGTTAATTCCAGCTATGTGGAGACAGCTGGCCTGAAAAATAAAGCACAGTTCAAAGTGTTTTCTTCATTGGAAGAATAAGGGATTTCTGCAGTGACAGAAATGTCCGATTTTCCTAGGTGTTCTCCTTGGCTGAAATGTTTGACATCTGATAGCACTGCAATCTTGAATGTGTCATTCAGATGTTGGCAAAACTGATCTTCTAAGTGTAAGCCAGTTTCCCCTATATCCATCACATAACATTGCGTGCATGTGATGGCATAAATGACATTATGAGAAATGCAGGTAAAGCTCTCTCGTATTTGTATTGTTAACTTTGGGAAAGAAACCTGGCTTATTTCAACAACAAGTGGACAAGAACTGCATCTGCGGCAACTGCAACATCTGATACCAAAGAAAGTTGTTTCTGCTGATTTGAAGTGATTTCTGACTAACAGGTTCTTGGAGTTTTTATCCTGCCTCTGTGCCATCAATGGGGGTTCCACAAAGAGTTCACATGTGTAGGGCTTGGTCTGACTTTTTTATCCTTATTCTCTAGCTAACAGAGAGTTTTGATAGTTTCATTGTCTTGGCATCCTAGTGAGTAGTCTTGTCATTTCAGTGATCTCTGCTCATTCTGAATCTTCCTTCATTCACCCCTAACCCATACTGTTTTCTTACTTTTATTAACTGTGCCACCTGGGTGGCTTTTGTTTTAGCAGCAAGCTGAGACCATCTGAGGCATGGTGTCAAGTTGTTTACCAGCTGATAGGCTTTGTCCTGGTTTCTTTATCTCATTTCTCAGCCAGTCACCTGCTTGTACTTTTAGGTAACCACCATCTATGTGGGCACATTTTATGTCTGTCTTTGTTATGAGCAACAAACATACCAAAGATCTAAGTGTTTAATTTTTAAGATTTTTTTTTTTGCATTTATATCTGCTGTGTTGTTTTTTTTTTTTAATGTGGTCCTTGAAAGAGGAATTTGCTTAAATATTAGATCATTTTATGTTTCTCATTTATACATTATCATCATCATCACCCATCACTCTCTTCAGAGTATTGGCCATAGATAAAATCTTTCTAGTCATCCCTGTTCTTGGATTTGTTCTCTTCTTACCTCCATGTGTATCCTTGTCTCTGATCACTTTCATACATTTATACATGCATTTCTGCCAACTTTCCTTACTCTTTCTTTAGATATATACTGTTTTTTTTAAGACCTTTACTGTTAGTATCCTCATTAGTAAATGTGAATAGAGTATTTAGTGCAAATATTAAAAATGGCTTCTTTTTTTTGCACCTGAAGTTTTGGATTAGAAACCATTTAATGGACATCATTTATTTTTTTTAAAAACCTGTCTCTTTCTTCTGTCTTGTCATGTTAAGCTTTCTAACATAGAACATAATTAACCACAGTGTTTGGGGTTCATAGTAAAAATAAAGATCATCTGAAACCTGGAGAAAGAGAATATAAACTGATGTTCTTATGCTCATATAAGTAACATTTGGCATTCTCTTTTCTTAAGCTAACCCAGACGTGGTCCTGGAAGGCTGTCCCGAAGACTTTGTCCAAGAAGGAACAACAGTATCTTGTACTTGTAAAGAGAAAAATAACTTGTTTTTGCTGGCTGATGTAACATGGTCTGCTGGTTCAGGTGGTCCAGTTGTAGGAAAACAAAATTCTGACCTTACTTTTCAGGCAGCAAAAAATAGTCTAAGTAAGATTTTTTTGTTGTTGCAAAGATACTTTTTTTGTCCATGCATAATCTTCACATTTATTCTGTTGGATATAAACATTACTATAACTTCACTGTGGCCTGGTTAGCTGAGTGGTTAGGAGCTCAGTTTACTAATCAAATGGGTTCAGTCCAGGCTGTGAGATTTTTTCTGGTATCGAGGTTCACCTGCCTCTAAAAATGAGTACCAGATAAATCTGGGAAGGTAAAGTGGCCAGACGTGATACTGACCACATCACACTTTCATATGCTGATGGTCATGGAAAATATGGGCCTAACACCATATTCCCAATATGCCTTAATGGCATGGAAATGGGAATTTTACCTTTTTATAACTTCACTACTGTAAAAAGCTCCTTCATTTAATTAATTTGGCACACACAAGGTTTTTTTTTTCCCTATAAATATGTATAAAATACATTTCATTGCAGTTCTACTTAACTTGGTTTTCCAATGATTGTTCTGCATATTTTGCTCACCAAATGTCTTGAACTTTAATGGTAGATATTTTATTTATACATGAAATTTAAACTTTATCTGTCACTATTTCTGTTCAGACTACAGTTGCCAGGCAGAGATTCGTGATACTAAAAGTGCATCTATACTGTATGTGCCGAAGGTTGCATGCAAGTATTTTAGAGTAACATTTTTATAATGATACTTTGTCAGATGATCATTCTCTATCCCATTTTTTTTTCAGTAACCAACGCTTACATATTGAAAGATAATTCAGGGTCATGTTGTGCTGTCACCTCTTCTTTGCTTCAATATTTGGGTTGTACAGGTTCACTATGTTTAAGCTTTATTGTGTGTTTCTGTTTATGATGAGGATGACTTTTTATGTTGCACATAAATAAAATGTGCACTCTGCGTGCTTGTGAACACACTGTTTGATTGTACACTTTGTGTATGTGCAGTGTGGTGGCTGCTGAAGTTGTATTTGGTGTAAGATATTTAACTAGTGTAAAATGAGCAATTTCTGCTTTGAAATAACTGGCAAAAGAGTATTAAAATATGTTGGATCATATCCATTTATCATTTCAGCATTTAAGGCAACACCAACAGACACTCACCTTTCTCTTCAGTTAAGTAATGATTGGTTTATATGTGTCATGAATGAAACAACAGGATCTATCTTTACTCAGATTTTTACTAGCTGCCTAAGCAAAGTAGTTTTTATAAAGTCTTAGGTCTGTTAAACCTGAAATCAGTGACACATTCTCATGTGTACCATAGAAATCTCAGTTAGCTTTGATAGAAAGGAGTTATGCTGAATCAAGAGAGAAACATACAAATAGAATACAAAGCAAAAATATCACCTATACTTTGTACTAAGTGCCAGAGGTAACTTTTTATACCTCTATGCTCTCCTCCCTTACACTATCCTTCCTTTTACAATACACAATAGAGCAGTGTTTCCCAAGCTTGTTCAGGCTACCACCCCATTTTCTCCCAAGCCACATCCTCAACTCCCCCCCCCCCCAACTTATCATTTGAAAAAGATTTTCACACAGCAGACAAAATGGTTGCTGCTGGTTGTTTGGTGCTGTTATAAATCCATATTTCAGATATTCCTCACTATATTGTCTACATTTCTTTTCTGCTTGTGGCACTGCTGACATTTTTTATTGTGGACTTTCAGAAACAGTGATGTTCTACTAGTGATAGATACTTCGTGGATGGCCTATGCATACCCAAGCAGAAGTTAATGAAAAAGGATCTTTACATCTGATTGAGGCCGTTTGAGCACCTTAAATCCTTTGAACTATCAAAGGAAAGTACTACTGCTGCCCCTGTCTGCTGCTTTGCTTTCCTTGAATGCCCCCTGGTAATGACACCTAGTCTTCCACTACCTCCAACTGCCCATTTTTCATTCACTACCCCCCACCCCTTCATTCTTTCCAACACTGCAAGAGGGCATTATCATCCACTTTGGGAAAAAACTACATCAGAGCATTTATTCATTGAGTGGTAATTGATGAACCATTTAAACCTCAGTAGCCATATATAAAACCAAGATAAGATTATTCAATTCAAATGTAATATCCACCCTCATTTATACATGTGAAAGCTGGAAAACAACTGAAAGAATAGACAAGAAATTTTACTCTTTTGAAAACAAGTGCCGCATAAAATATTCGGTATAAAGAGGAATGAATTCAAGAACAACACTGAGATAGGACAGATGAGCAAACAGCAACCTGTCTCATGGGTGATCAGAAAAAGAAGACGGACTTATTTAGGCCATGTGATGAGAAGAAACAATCAGAGAATACTAAAACAGGCTATCAAGTAGAACACAAAAGACCAAAGAAAAAGAAGTTGACCACGTGAAACTCTAAAGAGGACATTGTTAAGAGAGGCTAGTTTAATAGGAATAACATCCATGATGAGGTTGAAAAACTTGCTGAAAACAAGAAATGTTGGCAAGTTGCCATGTGAGCCCTATAGGACATTTAGCAGCACAGGAAGGATGTAAGATGTAAGTAGCCATGTATTTCTGTACGGTGCAGTTATTAAGTGTGCCAATTTTATTTGTTAACATTGAACACATTGCTATCCCCTCATAAAAGTGTTATAGCCATGTACTTTTTTTCTTGAATCACTTGTTTCCAGATTTACATCATTCACTGTGGTTCTGTTTGTTTTACTGTGAATGTTACTTGTAAATAATAGCTCAAAGATCTAATACCAATTCTGTATGGAGACATATGGAAAAGCATAGGGAAATTCTTATTTGTCCTATTTGCAAATCATCACTCACATTTACCAACACACAAATAGTTTTTGGGTATATGTATATGTGTATATATAAGAGTAACTATATAAATATAGTAAATCTGTGATAACAAAATATCAAACTATTTAAAACGAAAGTAGGAACAGCTTTATTAGTTAACAATTTAGTTAATGAGTTAGTTAAAAATGCAGCTTTACTTAACATTCCCTTTCTGCACGGTGATTATTCCCTCTCTGCTAAGTTCTACTTTTTTTTCTCATCTGTAACTTATATCCCAGAACCCTCACTGTACTTGATTACAAACCCTCTACCCAACCACATTCATCTGTTCCACCCACCCTTTTCTCAGCTTGATTACCATTATATCCCCCTCTCTCCTTTCCACTTTTCCCACCCTCCCTCCAACACACCCCAAATCTTCATTTAATCTTTAACATAAATCCATCACATGCACTCTCAGACTCAGCTTTTAACAAGTCACATATGTATGCTCTCTCTTTCTCTCTCTCTCTCTCTCTCTCTCTCTCTCTCTCTCTCTTTCTCTTTTTGCCTATTTTCTCCCACTCTTACTTGTTACATATTATTTATGTGAATTTAAGTTTTATCTTCTTTCTCTGTTTCTATGTCTTGTATATTTTTGTATGATTAAGGTGTAAACTGAAGCATCACAACTGTGTACTCATTAATAAAGCTGTCTCTAATCCTCCCTCCCCCTTTTTAAATAAACATTTACTAAGAGCAATAACTTGAGGAATTAGTTCCATGAAAATCTATATAAATAAAAATGAACGTGTGTATGTGTGTGTATGTATGTATGTATGTTAGAGCATCACACTGGAAGGCCTAGAGCAGTTTCAACCAAACTTGGCACACTATGACTTACAGGGGGTCTGGGTGGTTGGGGTGGGATCGAAACCGAATGATGCAAATAATACCCCCACTGAACAACAGGAAGTAACTCCTGTGATATTTATGCCTGCTGTGGATTGTCGGCCATGATGGACAAAGGTCAGCCAACACAAATCGGTGACACTATATCTGCTGAGATGCCAAACCGTTGGCAATGATAATGAGAAATATGATACATGGAGCAGATTTCTGATTCACGAAAGACACCCTACTGTTGTTCACTTCAGCATCCATTTAGAAAATGGTCAGAGTGTTTATTTCATAACAGAGAGCACCCATACAGTGATTGATCAGCTACCAACTTCATGTTTGGGGGGGGGAAGCCTAGGAGTGGGGGTGGGATCTTCTAGAAGGTTGTGGATACGACTGTGGTCTTGGACTCCTGATGTTCGAGAAACTTCCAGGACCCACCCAAATCTTAGATAGTCATATATCTTATCTTACATCTTACATCCTTTCTGTGCCGTTTAACATCACATGGGGCTCACATAGTTGTTTGCCAAGTTTTCCTGTTCTCTGCAAGTCTTTCAACCTCATCAAGGGATGTTATGCCCACTAAACTGGCTTCTCTTAACAATGTCTTCTTTAGAGTTTCATGCAGTCAACCTCTTTTTCTTTGCCCTGTTGTGTTCCAATTGATAGCTTGTTTTGGAATTCTCTGAATGTTTCTTCTCATCACATGGCCTACATATGTCCATCTTCTCTTTCTGATCACCCGTGAGACAGGTTGCTGTTTGCTCATCTGTCTTATCTCTGCGTTGTTCTTGAATTCGTTCCACTTTATACCAAGTATTTTCCTTAGGCGTTTGTTTTCAAAGAGTCTAATTTCTTGTCTGTTTCTTTAGTTGATTTTCAGCTTTTGCATGCATAAATGAGGGTTGATATCATATTTGAATTGAATAAAACTTGGTTTATGTGCTTATAACTTTTGAATTCCATATGTTCTCAAGATATTTGAAGGACAATGCAGCTTTTGCAATTCTAACTTCCTTCCTGGTGTCACCATCTTGGTGTATGTAGCTGCCAGGGTATGCAAATTAGTTTACTTCATCAACAACTGTTCCTTCTACATATATTTTTCCATCTTGATCAATGAGAAGTTTCATTAATTTTGTTTTGTCTTTGTTAATTTCAAGACCTATTTTGCTACCCAAGGAAGACAGGGAATCTGTTTTTTCCTGCATCGATTTCACAATGTCACTGATAAGAGTTATGTCATCAGCAAAATCAAGATCTTCTATTTGGGTCCCATGTACCCAATCAATGCCAGTTTTACCTGTATAAAATCTTTTCATTATAAAGCCTATGGCAATTCCAAAGAGCAATGGAGATAATATACATCCTTGTTTCATGCCTGTTTCAACCTGAAACCATTCACTTATTCCTTCTTCTGTCTTGACCCCACAAATATATCCATTGCAGAGATCTCTAATGATGTTGACAATTTTAGATGGTATTCCATATAGTATATAAGGTAAGCTAATTCGGCAAGTCTTCCAGTTTATCATGTGTCAGGTAATATGACAGTGTAATGTCACTCTTTTAGTTGATGGTCTCTTTTTTGTTGTAAGTATATTTGTAAAAATAAATTTTAACTTTGTTTTCTCCTTATGCCTATATTAGCTTTTTATTGTATTCTATAGTAGATTTCATTGCTCTGTAACAGTGTGCCGTTTTCTTATTTTTTCAAATTAGGGAGACAGATTGATTGATTGATTGATCTTTATTTCAAAAGAGTTAAGAATTGGGCATGCAGGCCCGTCTGACATTCTGCCCTTTATCATACATCTTTCACTCTGTTCCAGACATTCTACAAATATGCTGTTCATATAACAAACATAACTAACATTGAAGCTGAGAGACATAAAATAAAATATAACATTTACGTTTCGCTCTTAAACATTCACTCAGTACAGAAGTAACTACATACATTATAAATGACTATCTACTAAACAAAATTTTCGGGACTATTCAGAAAACAATTAATTGTATTCGGTGTCTGTAAGAGCAGTTTAAGATAACTTTTAAGTTCTATAATTCATAGAGGCATGTAGTCGACATCAAATAGATATTGGGAAAGCTTGTAGTTGTAGGAAGGAGTATAATTTATATTTTTTATATAGGATGGGAGGGTATTCCAAAGATGAGCAGCAGATTAACTAAAGCTTTTCTTGTAAAGATCAAGTCTAGGTTTTGGAAGACATATGTTGTTCAAGCGTTGGCTGCACTTTGAGCTAAATTTAAACAGGTTCCATAGATAAGGCGGGGCATGCCGTGAAAGAATTTGATGTACTAACTTGGCTTTGTTGAAGAGGAACCTGTTCTTAAGAAGTAGTATTCTGATACATTTGTGATGGTTAGTTGTTTGTTCTTGATCTTTGTCACTAATAAGCTTTACTGCTAGCTTTTGGAGTGAGCAAAGCCTCTTTGTATTTGACACTGAGCAACCATCCCAAACTGTTGAGCAATCGAATAAATGTGTCTGTATATGAGATATGTAGTATGTCTTCCTAGTGTCTTGATTGATGAAGTGCTTAATTTTAGCTAACTGGTATACTTTTTGTGCGATGAGTTTTGTTAGACATTGCACATGAGAGTTCCAGGTCAGATAATAAGACCTAGTGTTTTGTGCTCGCTAACGTTTTCTATCTGTGATGTTAATGTACAGAGCCGAAGTGTTGTTTTTGTTGCATTTTGTAGTTTCTGTCTTGTTGTTAAGAGCATTGATTTTGTTTTATCAGTGTTTATAATCATGCCATTATTTTTGCTCCATCTAATTAAATTGTATAACTCGACCTGAAGAGTTGATTCTAGATTAACACAATCGTAGTCACTGGTGTAGACTGTGCAATCATTGGCAAAAAGGTCACAAGAAGAGTGTTTAAGATGAAGCGGAAGATCATTGATATAGATAGCAAAGAGCAACGAGCCTAGAATAGAACCTTGCGGAACACCAGTGTCAACTGTAGCAGAATTTGATAGAGAATTGTTGAAGAATACTACCCGTTGTCTGTCTGAGAGAAACGATGCAATTAATTTTATTAGGTTAGGGTGCAATTTATAAGTCTTTATTTTTCTTATAAGAATATCGTGGTCAATCATATCAAATGCCTTTTTAAAGTCGACAAAGATGGCACCACATAGACTGTTGTCATTTATGTTTACTAACCAATTTTCTGTCATTTTGGTAAGAGCTGTGTGGCAGGAATGATTGGGTCTAAAGCCTGACTGACTGTCTACGAGTAAATTGTTCTCTTCCATAGTTAAATTCTTTAAAATAAAATTAAATAAATTCTTCTCAGAGATATGGAGAGAGGGAGAGATGTAGATTTGAGATCACCATGTTTCTCCCACTGACAAATTTATGTTGCTTGCTCAAGAGAGAGAGAGGGAGAGAGGGTGACAGAAGAAGAGAGAGATAGAGAGGGAGATAGGGACAGAGAGGGAGATATAGAGAGAGGGAGAAAGATAGCTGTAAGATTGCCATGTTTCTCTCATGGACAAATTTATGTTGCTTGCTCAAAGGTGAGATCACTCAAGAATTTATTTATTCTTGCTCCTGGAGGTGCAACTAAAAATGTTGTTTATAATCAAACCATCTAGACTCTGTAGAACTACCTACAAGAATGTGGAAATGAATTGAGCATTGTAGAACCTTCTAGATCAAAGAACTGCATAGACCTCTGTAGGACCTTCTAGAAGGTTGTGGAAAGGAATAGAATGTTGTAGAACCATCTGGAAGGTTGTGGAAATGAACAGAACTTTCATGATTGGGATAAATAAATACCCGGACAACGTCGGGTACTCACTTAGTTCTTACTAAACGGGGAACCTAGAAGATTCGGTTCCTAACAAACCAAGCAGTGCCCAGCTCTACTATATGTTTAATGACATTAATTGGAGTGTTATATTCATAGAAAAGTATCAGAAGTCTGGTCCAACAATTTGCCTACTCTTCCAAGAAAGAGGTGGCACATAAATTAGTGTCATTGTAGCAGCCTTATTGGACATGGAATGATTTAAATAAACTTAGATTTTTAAATCTTACTTAATTACACTGTCCACTGGTCTTACTGAACTTATTGTAGATCTTTCTAGATATATTTTCGTCCCTTTTGTTATTTCATTATTATTTATGTCCCTTTACTCTTTGTTGAATGTCTTTATCATCTCTTGATATTGTTGTAACTAAATCCTTTTTTTATGTTTGAGTGTACACTAATACATCTTTCAGCTATGGTGCTTTCACTGATGTTGTCATTACTACATTTACCTTTTGTTTCCATTCAGTTTGTAGTGTTGGTTGCAGTTCTAATACTACAGTGTCAGTAGACCCAGATGCATCATTTAGTTTTTCTGCCTTGTAATCCTCCAACCCAGAAAGAAAGAAGCTTATTCTTCTTTCTCTATCTCTCTGTCTTTCCCTTTCTATCTTTCTCACTCTCTCTATCTCTGTGTTTGTGTGTGTGAGAGAGAGAGAACATGAGAAAGAGAGAGAGAAATGCTTGATAAAAAGCCATTTGGTTACATTATTAATCTGGTCTTGGTCTTTTGATGCAATGATTTGTCAGTTGTGGCCGTGTGTGTATAGGAGATTGTCATTTACAAAACTGAGTAATTTGTAATCTGATGGTTGATATAGTTTGGTTAAGTCAACTGTGTAGATACTAAACAATACTGGTGATAATGAGGATCCTTGAGGTAGCCCTGGGAATATTTGTACTGTTCAAGATGTCCATGTTCTACACTTAAGTGCTATGTAGTTCTACTAAAAAGTGCATTATCTGTCCATTTGATGATCCACATTTCTATTCCTATTTCTAACATTATAGTCAACAGTGTTGTGTATTGCACATGATCATATGCATCCTCAAGGTCAAGTGCCACCATTAATATCTCCTCTCTTCTCTGAAATGCCTCGTATATTTCGAAGACTGCTGTTGCAACATTAGTTGATGAATCACGGCTGGGATGGGTCCCATTCATTTATTTCGGGGAGCAAGCTCTTGTTCTCTAATTCCCATACCACAGATGAACCTACAAAGTTCTGGTCAGGCCATCTCAGGGACTAGTTCTTGTTTGTGATCTAGACTGTAGCAATTATAAGGCAGAAAAAGCAAGTAGAAATCACTAACAAAATAATACTTTTATTTTTAAAAAAATATATCTGCATTGAATTAATTTGGACAGCATAACTAATGTTGCATTTTACTTTTTGCCTTAAAGCTTTCATAATAATAATAGTAATAATAAGCATAATATTATAATAATTATAATATATATAATTATATAATATATAATATTATAATATTATAATAATAAGTTTTTAATATGCTCTGTACTAATCAGAACAGCCAATATATTTGAAAGAGAATCACTGACACACTTAACGGATAAACCAGATATTCTGGTTCAGCAATTTCATAACTGCAAACACAGGTTTCTATGGCATGTAAATAATTGGAATCATTATTTATCTTTCAGTCTTCTATGAACTTTGTGACTTACCCTAACAGTTTATTTTAGTCCTTCATGTCTAAATTGGTTTTTTTCAATTTATCATGTTTTTTATCATTGTTTCTGCTCTGATTATGTAGAGTTCAGATGGTAAAAGTACTTTTTTATGTTTACAGAATGCAGCTGTATATTTATTTTAATATTTGTATATACTTTTCTAAAAGTAATACTGATATTGTCTTTAACATTTCAGATGGTCCTGATCATGTTGTAGTCGCAGTACTAGTCAATAACAGTGAGAAAACTGTCATAGACTTGTGTGGCAAGCCCCCAGCCAGTGAGAAGATAAAAGTGTCATGTAGTGTGCCTGAAAATGATGTCAGACCAAATGCCACAATTCAGTGCATCATAAATGGAACTAATCAGATGCTTGGTACTTCTAGTTATGTAGACTATTCAGTGACAAAGGGAGGAAATCTTTCTGTGGAATGTAATGCTAAAAATACTCTATGGGATAAATTTCAAATACCTTATATACAGAACAGAACTTTTTTACAAGTAAGAGGTATGTACCCAGACTTTACTAAAATATAAAGCTATGAACCAAGGTTTATTATTGATATTATTTTACAAATTCCATTGGTGCTAGATTTCCATCAGGTTCTCAAACATTGCAGACTTTTTTCTAAATTTTGATAATTTTTTTGTTATCAGAATCATGCAGAGTTGCAATTACTTTGTGCAGGCAACAAATCTTCTTGCTTGTAAGAACAGTTGTATGATGAAGGACATCATTCATATCTAAAACTGCAGTGAATATCATTTTTAAGTGATTTTATTTTCTTTTTTAAATACTGAAATCCAACATGCATTAAAATCATGTAGTTAAATGATAGTTTCTGTCAATTTAAGATTCTGTTATCGTAGTTAGTTTTGCTAGAATCATGGTGCCCTCCTTCATTTGATATCTTATTATGAGTTACATTTTGATGCCAGGGTAACTAAAGTTGTCATTTGACATTGTGACCAAATATAAAAGTGTGTGTTAAACAAGCTATAGACTTTTCATTTGTGGAAGAAAATATGTTTTGTCCTGCCAGTGAAAACTTGAGCCTGAAACTACAGATAAGAACATAATGAGGGCAACAAAACACATACAAAAAAAAAGCATTCCATATTTTAAAGACATATGGTTTTGAAAGTGTTTAGTTTACAATTTTGAGCCAAGATTATTTACATTTTTTATATTTGCTTAACAATAATACCAAGCAACATGTGAAAATAAAAGTCTTAATGAAAATAATAAAGATAGATTTCCTGTTTTCATGCTTCTCTTGCCCTGGGCCCATTTATAGGCTTTTCAATGGCTCTGTACATTGTCATAGCAACTGTAAACAGTTCGATGCTTCATTACATTAAAGACATGGTTCTAATTTTTATTTAACATGTCACTGTGCATGTAAAATTAAAGTACAAGTTTTGCTTCTTCTGGTACATGGACGAGATAGTAAATTATGGTTTGTTTTTTTTTATCACTTTTGATCTCGACGAGTATACTGTTCTGTGATTTTTTTTTTTCATATTGATGAGCTGTTGCAAAGAATGTAAATAAATGCAATTATTTTTTTTAAAAAATGTTATAAATAGTCCCAAAACATATTCATAATTCATAAATGACATTCTGTACAAGGAAATATTTCTATATAATGGATTTATGATACTTTGAAGGTAGGTTGAACATAACATTTTTTTGTGAGGACAAACATGTGCTGAAATATTTTCACACCACTTTTTTTCTGACAGAAATTTTATTCATAGAGTCTTCTTTCATTTACAAATACTTTCATGTATAATAAGCATACTTTGAATATGAAACTGCTTTGTTACATTGACTTTTATGGCTAGACTATAAATGTCACAACACAAATGCCAAAATATTACATAATCAGATCATCCATTTTTTCCCCCCTAGCAGCGATAGAGTTGGCATGCTGGGGATACAGTGTTAGGCCTGTATTTCTATGACCTTTAACACATGAAAATGCGACGTGGTCAGCATCACTTTATGAAGGTGATTACACAAAATGCTAGTGGAAATAAATATAAAAAATAAGTAAAATAAAAAAAAAGATAAGTAAAATAAACATTAAAAGCAACAACTAAAACTGCTGGCAGATGAGACTAATGAAAGCGCTATGGAGAAATATTAATGTCTTGTATAAATGGAAGAAATGTGGAAATTGATGACAAGAGATTTCTGAAAGAGAATTGATCATTGTTGGTGAAAATGAAATATAAAACTAAAAAAAAAAAAAAAAAAATGAAAAAAAAAATTATTTAATAAAATAAAAAAGAAATGTAGGATATTTTCATACAGAAATTTATAATCTTCAACTACAAGGTAAGTAAAAAATTGAAATGAAAATATTAGTAAAGATGAATTGAGAAAAGAAAAATAATAAATTAGGAAACCTATAAAACATTGTCAGAAAAAACAGTTAAACATTTCTTAAACACATATCTAAACACAACCTTTTTTATGGCAGAAAACCAACTTCAAGATAAGAATGTCACTGATAATAACATAAAAAATGTTGAACATTATTGGCACAGTTTATAAAGATGGAAACAGTGAGGCTTTGTTCATAGCAGAGTATTAGAGCAGAAGTGTATGATTAATCTATCATATTCAATGTCAGAGAATGAAAATAGTAAGAGAAAGCTAGTAAATAGAACTCTAGACAGCAGAGGGAATAGCCACAATAGCCAAAGGGGTCGCTGCATGGCTTATTTAATAATGTAGCATTCTTTCATTGTTAGATATTTGCTATTTAATAATGTAGCATCCTTTCGAAGAGCAAAACCTGTATCTTAATCCGAAGAAAACTAAATTGATGGCAACTGACAAAACAAACAAGGCAGCTGAAATATGTATCAATGAGGAAAAATTGGAAAAAGTGGAGTTTTGAATATCTTGGATCACTAATAACGAAGAGAAGTCACTAAGTAACTCACAAATTGAAATATTTTATCAGTGGCAGTTATCAGGTAGTATTTAAATATATTCTTAGATAGTACCATCATCCAGCTTTATAATAGTTGTATGTAGGGGGCGCTGGGAGTTACGTGCGCATGCACAAAGCAATAACAAAATGGCTACCCAACTGTTAGTGTGTACCAAAGAACAGAGAAATGCAGTGTGATTTTTGTGGGCCAAAGGACATTCAGTTGAGAACATTCATAAGGAAATGATTACAGTTTATGCTGAAAAGTGTTTATCACATAAACCTGTCTATAACTAGGTAAAATAATTTTCTCAGGGACACACCGAAGTTGTAGACAAAGTCTGACTTGGCCGTCCTGTTCAGATTGCAACAGAAGAGACTGCAACGTGTGAATGGGGTTATCAGAGCTGATAGATGAGTAACGATAGATAGTGTAGCAAATGCAATCAGATGCTCACATGGCTTAGCCTACAGAATAATGCACGGGCAATTGAATTTTCAGAAAGTTTGCTCATGTTGGGTACCCAGAGATCTGAATGATGAACGCAAAATGAACCTATTTGGTTTGTCATTGCAGCACCTCTGTCGTTACGCATATGAAGGTGAAGATATACTCCAGAGGATTATTACTGGAGACGAATCTTGGGTGCTCCACTACCAACCCGAATCAAAATGCGCCTCAATGCAATGGAAACACCCATCATTGCCATGCGCAAAAAAATTCAAGATTATGTCTTCTGCGGGGAAGGTTATGCTGACAGTGTTCTGGGATTATCAAGGAGTGTTGTTAACCAAGTTCCAGAAGTATGGTGACAGTGTGTATTCTGTATCGAACTGTGAAGTTCTGTCGATGCTACAGGATGCAATTCGAAGAAAACATCCTGGTCTACTGACTAGAGGTGTACTTCTCCTTCATGACAATGCCAGACCACATACGGCTCAGTTAACTCAAGAGAAAACTAGCCAGTTGGGTTGGGAAGTTCTTGAACATCCACCCTATAGTCTTGAGTTAGCTCCAAGTGATTTTCACCTGTTTGGTCCATTGAAAAACCACCTTGGTGGGAGAAGATTCTCGAGTGACGAAGAGGTGGAAACAAGTAAAAAAATTTTTCAGAAATCGGATTCTCGATTTTTACGCTATGGGTATTGCATCACTGATTATACGATGGGACAAATGTATCAATGTTGGTGGCAATTACTTAGAGAAATAAGGGAATAATGTAGGTTCAAAAATTAAAAGTTTTCAAATTACCGTCGCATTTAGTTTTTTTTGTAACAGGCATTTGCGAGTTACTTAGTGACTTCCCCTCATAATAATGGAGATACAGTGAGGGAAATTAAAAGGAGAACATCTATCACTCTTCAGAAAGTAAAACAACTAAAGAATCTGTGGAGAGGAACAGACAGAGCCACAAAAATAATATTTTTGAGGCCATGTATCTTTCCCATCGCAGCATATACCTGAGAGACCTGGACACTTAACAAATCATCTGAGAAACACATAAATGCCTTTGAATGTAAATGCTACAGAAGAATTCTTCAAATATCATAGGCACAAAAAAGAACAAATATATCCATACTACAAAAACTTAATATTGAGGAAGGCTGACTAGTAAAGAGGATTAAACAAAGAAAACTTAAATATTTTGGACACATTAAATGTCATGGTATTATGTGTTGAAATAAAACCAGTGTGCACTGAAAATTTAAAACTAAGGACAGGTGCATTTTTATAATCATCTTTTCTTCTAAGGGGATGGTTTTGAAGCAGGCAGATATCAGCTGTTGTGGTTTTTGTCAAGCATCATCTTTCTGAGCATTTCCTGTTATGGCTGGCTACCAAAGTTGGATTTGCATAGCTGGCCATAGCTGACTCTATCGAAGTTGGATTTGCATAGCTGGCCCAGCTGACTCTGTCAAAGCTGGATTTGCATAGCTGGCCACAGCTGACTCTATCGAAGTTGGATTTGCATATCTGGCCCAGCTGACTCTATCAAAGTTGGATTTGCATAGCTGGCCACAGCTGACTCTATCAAAGTTGGATTTGCATAGCCGGTCACATTAACAGCAAGCAGTATTTGTGTTGCAATGTCCAGGTTCTCTGTACTTGCTTCTTCTAACTTCAAGTTTAGTCCTCATTTCCTCCCTAAATGGTGCTGCACTTTTATGCATTTGTCTTTCACAAATTCTTCCCAGACCTTGTGCCAGGTAGAAAAATCACACATTGATGACTTACAAATTTAATTAAGTTTAGATCTGATTCATACCATGCAGGTCCTTCCAAAGACTATTCAATTAAAATGTAATATCCACTCTCATTTATGCATGTGAAAGCTGGAAAACAACTAAAGAAATCATCATCATCATCAGGTGCCGTGCCGACTGGTGTTGGTTATTATGCTTCTCCAGAGTACACGATCCTTCATGCAGGCCATCAGCTCAGTTGGTGATCTCCTCTCACACCATCCCGTCAGACTGTCCAGTATCATTTCTCTTGGTCTTTCTCTTGATCTTCTTCCTTCTATTGTTCCTGTTGTTATAATATTTTTAATGCCCCCTTTTCTCATTGCATGTCCTATGAAAGTACATTGTCTCTCTCTTATCTTTTTGACAAGGTTTTTTGTTTCTCCAGCTCTTCTCATACATTCTTCATTAGCTTTTTTTGCTGTCCAGGGGATTCGCAACATTCTTCTAATAAACCACATTTCTGCTGCTTCCAATGATTTTTGTGCAGACCTGCCTATTGTCCATGATTCACTTCCATATAACAAGATAGGTTCAATATAGCATTTTAAGACTCGTTTTCTAACATTCATTGATAAGGATGTGTTGGATAATATGTTTCTCATTCTCTGAAATGCAGTCTTTGCTTGGCCTATTCTGTTCCTAATTTCTGTTCTGCATTTCCCATCTGAAGTTATTACTGCTCCAAGATATTTGAATTTCTGCACCTGCTTTAGAATAGTTCCATTTAATTTTATACTGCATGCTGGTAGATTCTGTTTCTTAGATATAACCATAGTGTCTGTCTTTTTGATGTTCAAAGTAAGGCCTTTCTTTTTACTTTCTTTGGCGACTTTATCCAAGAGATTTTGCAGGTCTTGTTGGTTCTCAGCTATCAGTACTGTGTCGTCAGCATACCGAAGGTTGTTAATATTGTATCCTCCAATTTTTATGCCTGGTTCCGTGATGATCATTCTTAGAATATTCTCGCTGTACAGAGAAAAAAGGTCTGGAGATAGTTCATATCCTTGTCGCAAGAAAAGACAACAAATTAGACTCTTTTGAAAACAAATGTCTCAGGAAAATGCTCTGCATAAAGTGGAATGAATTCACAAACAATGCAGAGATAAGGCAGATGAGCAAACAACAACCTGTTTTATGAGTGATCAGAAAAAGAAGATGGACATATGTCAGTCATGTGCTGAGAAGAAACAACCAGAGAATCCCAAAACAAGCTATAAAGTGGAACACAAAAAAGTCAAAGAAAAGAGGTCAGCCACATGAAACTCTAAAGAGGACGTTGTTAAGAGAGGCTGGTTTAGTAGGAAAACATCCCTTGGTAAGGTTGAAAAGCTCGCTGAAAACAGGAAATCTTGGCAAGTTACCATGTAAGCCCTACGTGATGTTTAGCAGCATAGACAGGATGTGAGGTCATTCCTGCCATAAGTTCAACATACAAAACCCTGCTTGAGAATACAGCCACCATCCATTCTTGTTACATGTCCCAGCCGTCTCATTCTTCTGCTGTGTCCTTTATAATGGTTTTATATCTTCCCAACTGTCATCAATGGTTTTATCTTCTTCATTCTCTATGTTGTTTATCTTTTCCAACTTTATCTTATGGTTTACCCTTTATCTTTTTCTTTAGTTTCTTCTCTTTTTGAAGTGTCTCTGTTTATTGCTGAGCTTTTATGTAACTTACTATAAAAATATTTCTTCGGTCTGAATTTTAATTTAGCTCTTGCAAGATAATGATCGGTGCTACATTCCGCCCCTCTGTAATGTCTGATCTGAAGTATGTTTGTTGTGTGCTTGGTATTATTTAAAATCTTGTTGCATGTTAGATTATCATGGGATTCCCGTATTTGTTTATGGATGTTCTTATTTTTAAAACATGTACTACTTATTCTCATTCCATAAGCTTCTGCCATATTTATTAGTCTCCATCCGTTATCATTAGATGTTTCATGCAGAATTTCTTTTTCTGTGATGTGTCTGTGTGATTCTTCCTTTCCTATCTTTGCATTGAAATCTCCTAGTATTATCAGTATATCATGTTTCTGGGTTTTCTCTATTTCTCTAATGTGTTGTAAAATTCTTCTTTGACTTCATCCTCTGTATCTTCTGTTGGTGCATGCACATTAATCATTGTTATATTCTTGTCATGGCATCATGAATTTAAAAACTTGTCTCAGGGCCTTATAAACTACAAGGATAATTCAATGTGGTGTGTAATTCAACTTTAAATGTTTGTTTTTTTCTTTATTATTTATAAAGTTTTAAATTTTAAAAAAATCATAATACACCACTGCGTACATATATGTCATATTTATTTAAGGGAACAGCAATGGAATATGTTGCAGTAGTGTGTTGGATAGTGCACTCACCTGCCAGATTCCCTACCTCACAATGCTGTGGCACTAACAATTCATATCCCACCAATTTAATATCCACTTCCCTGGGACTAAATTAAATTAATATGACAGGAAATAATATTCAGACCTGTTCTTTGGAGCAAAACTGTTTTATTTTTGTCCTATCCTATTTTTGCATTTGATCCAGGTATTCTCTTGTTATTTCACAGAACCACCAGGTTCTCCTACTATTGAAGCTGAGCAGAAAAGTCTCTCCATGGCTGCTAATACTGACAACCAACTGACAGTTGAAGAGGGCCTGACAAGGATCAGGTGTCGAGCAGAGGGAGGTTATCCAGCTGTTACAGATCTGGCACTGGGCTGTTCTGGATCTAATACAGTTGTGGGAAATGAAGTGTTTTTGGATGTGAACATTACTAGGAAGATGAACTCACAACCCTGTTATTGCACTGTTAACCATATATCACCTTGTTATGTGAACAACATGGCCACATCTACATTCAGTGTGCTATGTAAGACAGTCCTTTTTGTTTGTTGTTTTTTCTCTTTAAATCAAGCTGTTCTGTAATGGAAATTTCTTTATGTGTAGATCAGCTTGAGAGATGTTTTCTTTGTAAGCATTTATTGTAGCTTTTAATTCGTTAAGCGTGCATGGGTGATCATAAAATACTGTAGATTTTGCTTCTCCCCACAGATAAAAGATTTAGATCTGCAACCCAGATTTTTTTTTTCTTCAGATGATACACTCTCTAAAATCTCATCCAAGTTTCATAGATCTAGCAGCCACATGTACAGTAGTACCATCTTTCTGGAACCAGGGATAATTAATCTCCTCCTCCTCAAGCAGTCCAATATAATCTTTGAGTATTGAACAGCAGCATTTAATATCCACTTCCCTGGGACTAAATTAAATTAATATGACAGGAAATAATATTCAGACCTGTTCTTTGGAGCAAAACTGTTTTATTTTTGTCCTATCCTATTTTTGCATTTGATCCAGGTATTCTCTTGTTATTTCACAGAACCACCAGGTTCTCCTACTATTGAAGCTGAGCAGAAAAGTCTCTCCATGGCTGCTAATACTGACAACCAACTGACAGTTGAAGAGGGCCTGACAAGGATCAGGTGTCGAGCAGAGGGAGGTTATCCAGCTGTTACAGATCTGGCACTGGGCTGTTCTGGATCTAATACAGTTGTGGGAAATGAAGTGTTTTTGGATGTGAACATTACTAGGAAGATGAACTCACAACCCTGTTATTGCACTGTTAACCATATATCACCTTGTTATGTGAACAACATGGCCACATCTACATTCAGTGTGCTATGTAAGACAGTCCTTTTTGTTTGTTGTTTTTTCTCTTTAAATCAAGCTGTTCTGTAATGGAAATTTCTTTATGTGTAGATCAGCTTGAGAGATGTTTTCTTTGTAAGCATTTATTGTAGCTTTTAATTCGTTAAGCGTGCATGGGTGATCATAAAATACTGTAGATTTTGCTTCTCCCCACAGATAAAAGATTTAGATCTGCAACCCAGATTTTTTTTTTCTTCAGATGATACACTCTCTAAAATCTCATCCAAGTTTCATAGATCTAGCAGCCACATGTACAGTAGTACCATCTTTCTGGAACCAGGGATAATTAATCTCCTCCTCCTCAAGCAGTCCAATATAATCTTTGAGTATTGAACAGCAGCATTTACTATCCACTGTTTCTTCAAAGAATATAGAACTAACAATCCATCATCTGGATATTGCAACTCACACTCCAACTTTCTGGTCATGCAAGAGTGTTTCATGCACAGCATGAGGATTGTTCGATGACCACAGATGCAAGTTCTGTGAATTAACATAGCCAGGGAGGTGGAACCAGGCCTCATCTGTTAAAAATATGACATCAAGAATGTTGACTGTTTTCATGTGAATGAAACTTTTAAATCATTCACAGTAAGGTATTCTTTTTTTCAGTATCCACTGATTGCAGTTGTTACACAACTGTTAATTTGTATGAGAAAAGTTTCAAAGTTTGTTGGACCACACTGTGTGCAGCTACTAGAGCTGATGCAGTCTATACAATGCAATTTTCTGAATCAGCACCCCATATAACCCCAGGAACAGGCCTAAAACTCAAGACACCAAGAAAAAAAAATTTTGTTGGAATTGAATGTAATATCCACCCTCATTTATGCATGTGAAAGCTGGAAAACAACTAAAGAAATAGACAAGAAGTTATACTCTTTTGAAAATGCTTAAGGAAAATACTCGGCATCAAGTGGAATGAATTCAAGAACAATGCAGAGATAAGACAGATGACTGAACAACAACCAGTCTCATGGGTGATCAGGAAAAGGAGATGGACATATGTTGGTCACTTGATGAGAAGAAATGATCAGAGAATCCCAAAAACAAGCTGTCAAGTGGAACACAACAAGCCAAAGAAAAAGAGGCAAACTGCGTGAAACTCTGAAGAGGACATTGTTAAGAGAGGCCAAATTAACAGGCATAAAATCCTTTGATGAGGTTGAAAGACTCACCAAAGTCAGGAAAAATTGGCGAACTGCTTTGTGAGCCCTATGTGACGTTTAACGGCACGGGAAAGATATAAGATATATGTAATTGAATAGGGGAGAGTATAGGAACATAAAGTTAGGAGCATGGCAGGGATGTGTTGTGTCCCCTGACTTCTTCTCCCTCTATATTGAAAGGATTATGAGACACATTGAAAACCATAGAAATAAAGAAAACTATAGAAATAAAGAAAGCCGTAGATATAAAGAAAGCCATAGAAATAAAGAAAACCATAGAAATAAAGAAAACTATAGAAATAAAGAAAGCCGTAAAATAAAGAAAACCATAGAAATAAAGAAAACCATAGAAATAAAGAAAGCCATAGAAATAAAGAAAACCATAGAAAAAAGAAAGCCGTAAAAATAAATAAAACCATAGAAATAAAGAAAACCATAGAAATAAAGAAAACCATAGAAAAAAGAAAACCATAGAAATAAAGAAAACCATAGAAAAAAGAAAGCCGTAAAAATAAAGAAAACCATAGAAATAAAGAAAACCATAGAAATAAAGAAAACCATAGAAAAAAGAAAACCATAGAAATAAAGAAAACCATAGAAAAAAGAAAGCCGTAAAAATAAAGAAAACCATAGAAATAAAGAAAACCGTAGAAATAAAGAAAACCATAGAAATAAAGAAAACCATCACAACTTGCCTTCATTGTTACAGTCCTTGAGCCAGAGAGTCATTATTATCACCATCATAAAAAAAAAACAAACTAAACAGGAAATGAAGTGAAGTTACATCTAGACTTTTACAAGATTTTCCTGGCATTTTGTTTACTAGACACAAATCATATGCTCACATAAACAGAACTATAACTTCTTCCTGTGGACAAATTTGGAGCACAATTGTGAGAGATTTTGGTTTAGAAATAACAGGATTTTTTCTTAACCTTCACTAGTTCATCACTGATACAGTCGTGAAATAAAACAATCCTCAAAGCATGAAGACTTATTACTGTCAAGAACTGTACAAGAACACTTTCTTATCTATTTCTTTAGTTGTTTTTCAGCTTTTGGATGCATAATTGAGGATGGATATTACATTTGAATTGAATAATCTTAGCTTGGTTTTTGTGCTTATAACTTTTGAGTGCAATATATTCTCAAAATTCTTGAAGGTTAATGCTGCTTTTGCAGTTCTAATTTCCTTTCTGGTGTCACCGTCATGATCTATGTAGCTGCCGAGATATGCAAATTGGTTTACTTCTTCAACAGCTGTTACTTCTGTGTATATTTTTCTTCTTAATTAATAGGAAATTTCATTGTTGTTTTTTTTCTTGTTAATTTCAAGTCATATTTTGCTAATCAGTGAAGACAGGGTATCTTGTTTTTTCTTGCATTGAATTCACATTGTCATTGATAAGAGCTATGTCTGCAAAATCAAGATCTTCTAATGGGTCCTATGTACTGATTCAATGCATGTTTTACCTGTGCATCATTTTTTCATAATGAACTCTATGGTAGTTCCAAAAGGCAAGGGAAATAGTATGCATCTTAGTTTCATGCCTGTTTCAATAGGGAACCATTCACTCATTTGTTCTTCTGTGTTGACTGCACAAACATATCCATTGTAGAGATCCTTAATGTTGTTGACAGTTTTAGATGGTATTCCATACAGTTGTAAAATTCTGCACAATGAATCTCTGTGTATGCAATCAAATGCCTTTTTAAAGCCTATGAAGTTCAGGATTAATGATTTTGCTTTTCAGTGTTTTTTAAGTATTATTCTTAAAGTAAAGATCTGGTCAAGACAGTTTCTCCCTTTTTAAAATCCTGTTTGTTTTTCTCTCATTGCAGTATCCACTATATTTTTAATTCTGTTCAGAATGACTTTGCAAAATACTTTTGACACAACTGATAGTAAGGTTACTCCTCTCAAATTATTGTAGTTACTAAGGTTATTTATTTATTTTTTTTTGTTGGTATTTTAACAACGATTATTTTCTTTTTCCATTTTGAAGGGACCTTTTCCTCTTTCCCAACTTTATTAAACATTCTCTGTAGTTGTCTCATGTTGTCACTGTTAATAGCTTTTAACATTTCGGGTGTTATTTCATCTTCACCTGCAGCTTTGTTGTTAGCCATTAGATTCACTGCTAACTCAATTTCATTCAATATTATTTGATCTAGTTTGACATTTAGTTGTGGGATTGGTAAGTTGGGTTCAAGGTCTATCAGTTCATTTGGGTGTGGTCGATTAAGTATTTCTTGGAAGTGTTTGGCCCATCTTTGTTTTTGGTCTTTACTTGATATTAATAGGGTTCCAGTTTTGCTAAGGATTGTTCTTTCTTTGGATGTAACAGTGCCTGTTGACCTCTTTTGTATGTTATATAGTTTTGCTGTCTCCTGTTTTTGTGGTTTTCTCTGCTTCTTTTGGCATATTGTCCGTGTATTCTCTGTTATCTCTTCTAGCTAAACATTTTACTTTATTGTCTAGTTCTTTGTATGTTGCTTTTGCCAAATCTTTTCCGAGATCTGTCTTTATATTCAACATGGCTGCTCGTCTTTCATATATGTACTTCCATGTGTTATCTGATATCCATGCTTTTCTACTTGTTTTTTGCTGTATAGCACTTATTTTTTCTGCAGTAATTATGGCTGTGCTGTAAGAATTCCATAATTCATCTATACCTATCTCCTCTACCTCACAATTGGTAAGTTTCAAACTGAAATTCCTGTTAGTATTTTCTTCCTGTAGGCCGTGGCTGTTTATCTTTCTGAATATTAATTTCTTATGTTGGCTTTTCAGTTTTAGTCTTGTTTTCCCTATACACAGGTTGTGGTCACTGCTGACATCTGCATCTCTTTATGCTCTTACATCTATCAGAGATGTTATCAGTTGCTTTATAATACAAAAAATGGTCCATCTATTTTCTGATTCTATCATCTAGATATATCCATGTTGTTTTATGTATCTTTATGTGTTGAAATATTGTTCCTCCTATAATCATGCCCTCTACTAGGAGCTTGAAAAATATCAAGGAGATGATCCTATTAATAAATTCTGATCCATCAGTTACACTACATAAAATATATAGTTTCTGTTAACACAATAATTTCCATAAATTGTCAGAAACTAGATTTTAACACAGGAAAAAGATTACATTACATTATAATGTAATACATATCAAAATACTTGTTGTCTTGGTAATTTCTACATATCATCCATGCTTCTTCTTCTTCTTCGTACACTTCTACCACCAAGATTGCCCCGTGAGCCTACTGAATTTACTCTTGTGGTCCTCGAGAAAGTCTCATTTAGGATGGAGGCTCAGAGCATCATGGGGCTTGAGCCTATATTCTCGGTGGGTCACAGAAGTGGCATTGTGTGACACTGTGGTTTTCATTGCACCAGTTCAGCCTTGAGTTTGACTTTACTCACCTGAAAACCTCGACATGGTTTGGATATGAATATATCCCCACTGGGTGAGAGGAAACATCCATGTTATTTCTATTACTCTTTGAATTCAAATGTTTTACAGTATAAGTTTAAATGTGGTCTTATTTAATCATAATATAAATGCTGTGTGTGAGTGTAGATCCATTAAATACAGGGGGTGATTGATAAGTTCTCAACATAAGGTACAAATACTTGAAACACACAGTTGATATTAGGTGCTTATGTAGATCAGATAATGTAAGATTAAACACTAGGTTTCAAGAAATTAACTGCAACCAATTTTTTTTTACAGGCTACTGAGGTGGTTAGGGGTGATCGAAATTGAGAAAATGGATACTATTTCTCATCGAGCAGTCATTCGCTACCTCTGCATCAAGGGCTTATTATCGAAAGAGATCCATGAGGATATGGTGGAGACTCTAGGGGAGAGTGCTCCTTCTTACAGCACAGTGAAGAAATGGGCAGCTCAATTCAAACACGGAAGGGAGAGTCTGGAAAATTATCCCTGTCCAGGAAGACCAAGAATGGTAACCAAGGATGAAACCACCAGCAGAATCAATGACATGATAATGGAGGATCAATGACTATCTGAGCAGTACATTACTACTGAGTTGGGCATCTCCCAGGAATGGGTTCATGCTATTATTCACAACAATCTTCAAATGACAAAGGTCTCTGTTCGATGGGTCCCGAAACTTCTTGGAGCTGATCACAAATGACAGCATCTCAACATGTCAAGAGATAATCTTGGCCCATTTTTCTGCAGATCCTACAAATTTTCTTCAGCAGTTTGTGACTATGGATGAGACTTGGGTTCATCATTTTCAACCAGACACCGAAGAACAGTCAAAGCGATGGAAACATCATGGATCCCTACCTCCAAAGAAAGCAAGGGTGATTCTGTCTGCAGGCAAAGTGGTGGTTTCTATTTTTTGGGATTCAGTGTGCTATTGGTAGACTATCTTCAAAAGGGCATAACGGTTACCGAGGCCTATACGCTAATCTTGTGAAGCAACTGCAGGTCAGATTGAAGGAAAAGTGTTAAGGGAAATTGACGAGAGTAGTCATCTTTCATCAAGACAATGCTCCGGTTCACAAGTTGGTGGTGACAATGGCTGCCATTCATGAATGCGGCTTCCAGATTCTTGAACATCCTCCTTATTCTCCAGATTTGGCCCCTTCAGACTATTACCTGTTTACCAAACTCAATAAAGGAGCTCAGTGGTCGCAAATTTGCATCAGATGATGATGCCGCCATTCATGCTGTAGACCACTTTCTACTGGCACAAGATGCTGACTTTTACAAAGAAGGGATCAGTGTGCTCCAGGATTGCTAGACTAAGTGCATAAACTTGCAAGGGGATTATGTTGAGAAATAACCCAAAATAGTTGTCCACAAATAATCCCTTGTATTGTATGCTGAGAACTCATCAATCACAAAAAATTCTTTTTCCTCTAGATTTTATTTTTTCATGTCTCACAAAAATGGCAATATAAGACTATAAAACTCTTTTCCTGAAGATTAAGGATCAATATTTTATTTCTAAAGATCACAGCTTTACTGAAATCTGTTTGTGCCTTTATTATTCTTCTTTTCCTTCTTTCCTTAACTTTCTGAATCAGTAAGGCTCATTCCTGCAGATAAAGTTCATCTCCGTTACACCCTGTTCCTAATCTTATTTTTCCAGATGGTGACACCAAATCTCTTTATATCCTCTTCTATGTTGTCTCTTCATCTCTGCCTTGGTCTACCTCTC
>CM019706.1:23921939-23954732 GCA_009760885.1 Achatina immaculata | reverse complement strand
TACATTTGGGACAACTCCATATATGTTCTGCCACATGTCGCAGCATCCATCCAAGAGTATGTTTGCTAAGAGTTCCTGTCAAATGTTGGTTGTTTACAATGCATTTTCTGCCACACAGTTCAGATTTCCTGCCAGCACCTTTAATCTGTCCCAGCTCCAGCAGTCTCCTCACAGCTACAGTGTTCTTCCATTTCCATTCTTCATTTTCCCATGGTCTGTCCAATACAGTCTTAGCAATGACTAAATGTGTGCGACCATCAAAGTAAGATCAAATTGTAACAATATCATCTTGACTTCCAAATCACAGACCTTATAACATTAAATGAAGCACAACAGTTCACCATTCAGCTGTGGAAAATTCACTCATTCATTTGCATGTCCCTTGCAGAACTTTAGCTCCTTAACCGCACTCCTGTAGACCTCTCAGTTGTGAGCAAGATGGCCTGCTGCTGATGCATCCATTTGCAGATCATCAACGATGTCTTGCATCTATCTTCACCTTGATCTTCCTCTCTTTCTTTTTCCTATTATGTACCCTTCAAGGATGGTCTTCTCTAGATTATCATGATGTTTAATGTGTTCAAAATATTTAAGTTTTTACTGTTTAATCCTCTTTACTAGCCAGCCTTCTTCAATATTAAGTTCTTGTAGTATGGATATATTTGTTCTTTTTTGTGTCCATGATATTTGATGAATTCTGTAGCATTTACATTCAAAAGCATTTATATGTTTCTCAGCTGTTTTGTTAAGTGTCCAGGTCTCACAGGCATATGCTGTGATGGGAAAGATCTTATCTTATCTTATATCCTTCCCGTGCCGTTAAACATCACATAGGGCTCGTAAAGTAGTTCGCCAATTTTTCCTGGCTTCAGCAAGTCTTTCAACCTCATCAAAGGATTTTATACCTGTTAACTTGGCCTCTCTTAATAATGTCCTCTTCAGAGTTTCACGCGGTCTGCCCCTTTTTCTTCGGCCTGTTGTGTTCCACCTGATAGCTTGTTTTGGGATTCTCTGATCATTTCTTCTCATCAAGTGACCAACATATGTCCATCTCCTTTTCCTGATCACCCATGAGACTGGTTGTTGTTCAGTCATTTGTCTTATCTCTGCATTGTTCTTGAATTCATTCCACTTGATGCCGAGTATTTTCCTTAGGCATTTGTTTTCAAAAGAGTCTAATTTCTTTTCTATTTCTTTAGTTGTTTTCCAGCTTTCGCATGCATAAATGAGGGTGGATATTACATTTGAATTGAATAGTCTTAACTTGGTTTTTGTGCTTATAACTTTTGAATTCCATATGTTCTCAAGATTCTTGAAGATTGATGCTGCTTTTGCAATTCTGATCCTAACTTCCTTTCTAGTGTCACCATCCTGATCTATGTAGCTGCCAAGGTATGCAAATTGATTGACTTCTTCAATATCTGTCCCTTCTATGTGTATTTTTCCATTCTGATTGATGGGAATTTTCATTATTTTTGTTTTGTCCTTGTTAATTTCAAGTCCTATTTTGCTAGCCAGTGAAGACAGGCTATCTGTTTTTTCTTGCATGGAATTCACATTATTACTGATAAGAGTTATGTCATCAGCAAAATCAAGATCTTCTAATTGGGTCCCATGTACCCAGTCAATACCTGTGTTACCTGTGCAGCATTTTTTCATTATGAAGTCTGTTGTAATCCCAAAAAGTAAAGGAGACAGTATACATCCTTGTTTCACGCCTGTTTCAATCTGGAACCATTCACTCATCCCTTCTTCTGTCTTGACTGCACAACCATATCCATTGTATAAGTCCTTAATGATGTTGACAATTTTAGATGGTATTCCATATAGACATAAAATTCTCCATAATGAATCTCTGTGTATGCTATCAAATGCCTTTTTAAAATCTATGAAAATCTATGATGGGAAAGATGTATGCCCTTATAAATCTTAGTTTTGTAGTTCTGTCTGTTCCTCTCCACAGATTATTTAGTTGTTTTACTTTTTTGAAGAGCGATAGATGTCCTCCTTTTAATTTCCCTCATTGTATCTCCATTATTAGTTAGTAGTGATCCAAGACTTTCAAAACTCTCCACTTCTTTCAAATTTCCCTCACTGATACATATTTCAACTGCCTTGTTTGTTTTGTCAGTTGTCATCAATTTAGTTTTCTTCGCATTAAGATAGAGGCTTTGCTCTTCGCTATTCTTATGGACTGATATAATTATTTTTTCATTCCTTTTAGTATTGTGGACGGTAATACTGAGTCATCAGCATACCTAATCTCTGGTATTTCATAACCTCCAATTGTTATATCATCGTAATATTCTTTGTCTAAATCTTCTCTTCACGGGGTAGGGGTATCCCCTATCAATGGAGAAGTAAGACGCCTCCTTACCTCCATCAGTCTACGGGACACCCTTGGACAAGGTGGAGTACTCGTATAACCCCCCCATCAGGGTGACGTGAAGCCATGGGAGCAGGTGGTGGATGTAATGGGAGAGCAGCTGACAGATAATGTTGGTTATGGTCACCATTCTATGATGATAGGCAGATAATCTCAATGCAGGGACAATGGCTACGATCAATGACTAGTACAGTCACTGCCAAAAAGGAAAGCAATGGTAAACTATCTTCTGGAAACATACCAAGAAACCCAAACAGCAACATGGAAAGTCAAATAGGAAAAAGATCTGGTGGTGAGGCCCCCAGGCCAGATAGATCTAATTTTAACACTGGGGAAGAGTGTGAGGCAGAGGTCAGTACTAGTAATTGTGATGAGGGACAAAATCCTGACAGTGTTACCAAGGAAAACCCCTGCATCAAACTAAAAAGAAAAATAAGAGTAGGAACATGGAATGTAAGAAGTATGTATGAGGGAAAATATCAAGTAATAAGTGATGAGATGAAAAGAACAAGGATACACATTTTGGGAATCTGCGAACATCGATGGAAAGGATCAGGACACTTTAAGAGCGAGAATGATAATATCTTTATATACTCTGGTGAAGAAGTAGGAGGAAAGAATGGAGTGGCTTTTTATTTGGACAAATCAACATCAAAAGCATTACTAGGCTACAATCCAGTAAGTGATAGAATCCTAACAATCAGACTCAAGGGCATTCCTAGAAATGTAACAATCATCCAGATATATGCACCTACATCAGCAGCAGAAGAAGAGGAAGTAGAAAACTTTTATAACACACTGCCAACGACGATAGACCAGGTACGGAAAAATGATATTGTATTAATAATGAGGGATTTTAATGCAAAAATTGGTACAGAAAGAGCAGAAGATGAGGGACATGTTGTAGGGAAATTTAGCATAGGACATAGAAATGAGGCAGGTGACAATCTAATGGCGTTTTGCATGGAAAATGAGCTAATGATCACTAACACACTTTTTAAACAACATCCAAGAAAACTTTACACATGGACATCACCTGATGGGAAAAACAAGAATCAAACACATTACATTTTAGTGCAAAGAAGGTGGAGGTCAAGTATAACTTGAGCAAAAACTTTACCAGTTGCTGATTGTGACACGGACTATGAATTATTAATAGTAGACGTGAAGATAAAGATAAAAAAAGACAGTTATGGGATCAAGACCACTCTGCTTTGATCTTACAAAAATACCAGAACAATACAGTATAGAAGTGAAGAATCGATTCGAAATCCTGATGGCTGTACAAGAGGAGATGACACCAGATGAATTGGCTACATAGGCCAAAGATATCTTAATAACAACAGCTAAAGACATGGTTCCAGTAAAGAAAACACAAAAGAATGGATGGATTAAAGCAGGTACAATAGAACTGATAAAACAACGTAGAGAAATGAAGACGCAATGGAAAGTGACAAACAACAAGAGGAATATAAAACTTTAACAAAAGAAGTACGAAGAAACATAAGAAAAGACAAAAAAAACAATACATACAAGATTGTTGTGAAAGAATAGAAGAACATCAGAAATGTGGAAGAGATGGTGAAATGTTTAAAGAAATGAAGACATTGACGAGAAATGTCACACCTAAGATAAATGTAATTTGTGATGAGATGGGGAATACCTTGACAGAGACAGAGGAAATTCTAGAAAGATGGAAGGAATATTGCAAAGGAATGTATGAAACAACTGAATGTGGAAGCAGAAATCAACAGTGTGAATTATTATTGGAGGAGAAAGAACCTGAACCGACAATAGAAGAAGTTTTATGGGCAATAAAGAATGTGAAAAATGGTAAATCACCAGGATGTGATGAGATAATAGCTGAATTTATTAAAGCAGGAGGAAAGGAGTGTGCAACAATCTATCATGCACTATGTAAAAAATATGGTATTCAGGTATTTGGCCAAAGAATGGAAAAGAACTGTATTCATACCACTGCCAAAAAAGGGTAACCTGAAATTATGCACAAACTACAGAACTGTTGCCCTGATTAGTCATGGCAGTAAAATTCTTTTAAAAAATCATAATGGGTAGACTTTGTAAGAAAATAGAAGAAGAAGTCAATATGGTCCAAGCTGGTTTCAGGCAAGGAAGAGGATCAAGAGATCATATATTCAATCTAAGATTAATAATAGAGAAATGCAGAGAGTTTAATGTGAATCTATATTTATCTTTTATAGACTACTCAAAGGCATTTGATTGTGTCATCATCATCATCATGTGCCGTGCCGACTAGCGTTGGCTATTATGCTTCTCCAGAGTACAAGATCCTTCATGCAGGCCATCAGTTCAGTTGGTGATCTCCTCTCACACCATCCCGTCAGACTGTCCAGTATCATTTCTCTTGGTCTTCCTCTTGATCTTCTTCCTTCTATTTTTCCTGTTGTTATAATATTTTCAATGCCCCCTCTTCTCATTGCATGTCCTATGAAAGTACATTGTCTCTCTCTTATCTTTTTGACAAGGTTTTTTGTCTCTCCAGCTCTTCTCCTACATTCTTCATGAGTTATTTTTGCTGTCCAGGGGATTCGCAACATTCTTCTAATAAACCACATTTCTGCTGCTTCCAATGATTTTTGTGCAGACTTGCCTATTGTCCATGATTCACTTCCATATAACAAGATAGGTTCAATATAGCATTTTAGGACTCGTTTTCTAACATTCATTGATAAGGATGTGTTGGTCAATATGTTTCTCATTCTCTGAAATGCAGTCTTTGCTTGGCCTATTCTGTTCCTAATTTCTGTTCTGCATTTCCCATCTGAAGTTATTACTGCTCCAAGGTATTTGAATTTCTGCACCTGCTTTAGAACAGTTCCGTTTAATTTAATACTGCATGCTGGTGGATTCTGTTTCTTAGATATAACCATAGTCTCTGTCTTTTTGATGTTCAAAGTAAGGCCTTTCTGTTCACTTTCTTTGGCGACTTTATCAAGAGATTTTGCAGGTCTTGTTGGTTCTCAGCTATCAGTACTGTGTCGTCAGCATACCGAAGGTTGTTAATATTGTATCCTCCAATTTTTATGCCTGGTTCTGTGATGATTGTTCTTAGAATATTCTCGCTATACAGAGAAAAAAGGTCTGGAGATAGTACACATCCTTGTCGCACCCCTTGTTTTAGGTTGATATTTTCCAATTCTATTTTCAACTCGAACTGCTGCTTCTTGCTGCCAGTATAGATGTTTTACAATCCTCAGGTCTTTGCCGTCTATATTGATGTCTTCAAGCATTTTAATAATTTCATTATGTTTCACCTTGTCAAATGCCTTGGTGTAATCAATGAAGCATAAGTAGAGATCTTTCTGTACTTCTAAAGCTCTTTCTGTTAGTGTTCGTAAAGCATAAATGGCATTGTGTGTTCCCTTTCCTTCAACAAATCCAAACTGTTCATCTGCTATTTCCATTTTTATCTTTTTCCTTTTCTTCTCATAATTATTCTCAGAAGTAGCTTCGTTATGTGACATGAGAGGCTGATAGTCCGGTGGTCGTCACATTCCTTTGCACCTGGTTTCTTTGGTAGTGCTATAAACGTGGATTTAATCAGGTCACTGGGAATATAACCACTGTTGTAAATGTCATTCAGTAACTTGGTTATTATTTTTATTCCTGTTCCTCTAGTGCCTCTATTTCTTCTATTGTTATATTCAGGCCCAGTCGCTTTTCCTTTCTTCATGTGTTTGATGGCATCTATGATTTCATCTTCAAGTATTGGTGGTCCCTCACAGTTTTCAGTATCTGGTGTTAATTCTGGTCTTTCTCCTCCATATAGCTCACCGATATACTCTGTCCACCTGTCCACAATGTCTTCTTTTCCCATTAACATTTTACCTTCTTTCGATTTCAGGCATCCTGTGGTATATTTTGTTTTCCTGCCTGTGAGTTCATTAATTCGTTTGTGCATGTTTTTGCTGTCTTTATATGAGAGTCCTCTATCTGTCTGCACTGCTCATTTAACCACACTTCTTTTGCTTCTCTGCATTTGCGTCTTATTTCTTTATTTATCTTGTTATATTTTTTCTCGTTATTTTTACTCCTCCTCCTCTTGTCCATCAGTCCTAAGATGTCGTCTGTCATCCATTTATTTTTAGGGGCTTCTTTTTTTGGTGGTATTATCTCCTTAACAGTTTGGTGGATAGAATCTCTTAACATTTCCCATTGTTCATCTATACTATTTATCTTTGCTATTGCATTGTATCTATTTGTTATAATAACTTTGTATTGTTCTCTCAGTTCTTGGTCATTTTTAAGAAGTTCTGTATTCAGTTTGATGTTTCTCACTTTTCTGCCTGCTTTCTTTAGTTTTATTCTAACTTTTCCACAGAGTGGATCATGGTCACTATTGCAGTCAGCTCCTGGCATGGTTTTTGTTGTCAGTAATGCATTGCGGAATCGTTTGTTGATTAATATGTAGTCTATCTGGTTAAAAGTCTTTTTGTCTGGACTGCACCACGTTGCCAGTCTTCGAGGATGTTGTTTAAACCAGGTGTTTCCTACAACCATGCTGTGTATTCTTGCCCATTCAATTAATTTATAACCTCTATCATTCCTCTCCCCCAGTCCATAGTCACCAACGATGTCTGAAGTTCTTCCTTTACCAACTTTGGCATTAAAATCTCCCATGACTATGGTAACTTCATGTGACTTTGTGTGTTTTAGTGCTGTCTCTATGTCATTATAAAATACTGTAATCTTCTTCAGAGCTTTCAGATGTTGGAGCGTACACTTGTATAATATTTATGTTTATTGGTTGTCCTTTCAGTTGGGCTAGCAAGACTCGGTCCGAGATGTTCAAATATCCTACAATTGTCCTTGTCGTTTGTTCATCAAATATAATTCCTACTCCTCGTTCGTGTTTCTCACTTCCTGAATATATTATTGCATATTTATCTGAGTTTATCTTCCCTGCACCTGTCCATCTAACTTCACTCGTTCCTAATATGTTGATCTTCATCCTTTCCATTTCCATCTTTACATTTTCTAATTTTCCAGCCTGGAATAAAGTTCTAACATTCCATGTTGCTATTTTGAACTTGCTATTTTTGCCACCAGTAGCTTGATGACGATCTGGCCTCACCTGTGGCTCGTGAGCTGCCCTACCGGACGAGGCTGTTCCAGAGGAACATCCATTAACGTCGTTCATGATGAATCGATTAATCTGTTTAAGCATAATTGTTCTTGGGAATTACAACAGTGGTTTCCCATTGCCTTCTGTTGGTTTGTGTACGGACTCTCCGCTAGCCTTTGGACTCCCTGTCCTACCCGCAAGGCAGCGGGAGCGAGAGGTTTTAAGGCGCGTCTGACCCGCCTGGTATTCCCTTCACTGAGCACCTGAGGCACTTTATAGGAGTAGTAGAGCCACCTACTACCCCACCTCGCTCTCTGAGTCTACCGCCAGTTGGTCCGCGCCTGCTTATTTGGATAACTCCTTATTCACAGGGATCCTCCATATCTGGAGGACTTTCACCATCCGCCACCTGTGACGGACTGGGTTGGGGATGGTCGCCCCAGCTTTACCCAGTTTGATTGTGTACAACACCAGAAACTTTGGGAAATAATGGGGAAAAAATGGGATTTCCAACACATCTGATACAATTAACATCACTGCTGTATCTAGACCAACAAGCAGCAGTAAGAATAAATGGTGAAACAACAAGTTGGTTTGACATAAAACAAGTGGTTCGTCAAGGGTGCATATTGTCACCTTACTTGTTTAACCTGTATACTGAAAATATAATGTTAGAGAAGATGTAGACAAAGAATATTACGATGTCATAATGATTGGAGGTTATGAAATACCAGAGATTAGATATGCTGATGACACAGTGTTACTGTCCACAACACAAAAAGGAATGGAAAAACTAATTATGTCAGTCCATAAGAACAGCGAAGAGCAGAACCTCTATCTTAATGCAAAGAAAACTAAATTGATGACAACTGACAAAACAAACAATGCAGCTGATATATATATATATATATATATATATATATATATATATATATATATATATCAATGAGGAAAAACTGAAGAAATGGAGAGTTTTGAATATCTTGGATCACTACTAACCAATACTGGAGATACAATGAGATAAATTAAAAGGAGGACATCTATCGCTCTTCAGAAAGTAAAACAAATAAAGAATCTGTGGAGAGGAGCAGACAGAACCACAAAAATAAGATTATTAAAGGCATGCAGCTTTCCCATTGCAACATATGCCTGTGAGACCTGGACACTTAACAAAACAGCTGAGAAACAACATAAATGCTTTTGAATGTAAATGCTACAGAAGAGTTCTCCTTCTTCTTCTTCTTCTTCGTTCACTTCTACCACCAAAAACCGCACTGTGAACCTACTGAATTCACGCCTGTGGTCCTCGTTAGGTCCCGTGGTCCCCTGTGTGGTCCAAAATAGACCACACGAGTTCCACGAAAGGACCACAAGGGGTTCAGAGTATCACAGTGCTTTAGCCTGTTTTCTTGGTGGGTCTCGGAAGCGGGATTGCGTGACACCGTGGTTTTCATTGCACCAGTTTGGTCTAGGGTTGAACTTTCTCACCGGAAGACCTCTTCCCGGCCAATGAAGAAATTTGCAAATGAGGTTGCCGCGCAGCATCACTGCGGAAAAGGTGGTTGAAAGAATAAAGCGAAGCAAACAGTCAAATCACGGCACCTCTGGTCTGGAGGTCGGCCACGTCCTGAGTGCAGTCATATCGTGTGAAATGCATGAACCGGTTTGTCCCAGAGGTTAAGTCACTGCTGGCTTGACTTTTCAAATGCCGCGCGTGGAGTGAAGCTCCTCCCGGTTAAGGAAGTAAATGCGGAAATAAAGGTTGCTGTGCGGCGCCGATGGGAAAAGGTGGTGGAAAGTGAAGTTTAACCTGGTATGTCCAGTAGTATCGCTACGAGAGCTATACCACGGCACCTCTGCTCTAGAGGCCGCCTACGTCCGAAATACACCTACACTGGTGAAATATGCCTAAACCGGCACACACCAGGGGTGAAACTCGATGGCTAGACATGTCATGCCACCTCCGCTCTAGAGGTCGGTAACGCCTGATAACACCCATACTGGTGAATTTTGCCTAAACCGGCTCATACCAGGGGTGAATCTTGAAGGCTATGAATGTCACAGTACCTCTGCCCTAGAGGTCGGTCCCGTCCCAAACATGCCCATACTGGGAAATGCCTAAACCGGCTCAACCCAGGGGTAGAAGTCACTAGTGGCGAGGATTCGTCCTCCTGGACAAAAGCTCCATCCTGGTCACAACTAGGAAGGGTAGCGGCCACGACCGCAAAATGCTGAAGTCGGAGACACTGGACCAGGGAAGTCTAGATAGGCAACCACCTCTCACCCGGCGGGGATGTCTGCGTATCCTAATCACGCTGAGGTTTTCCGGTGAGAAAGTCCAACCCTGGACTGGATGGGCAACCACCTCTCACCCGGCGGTGATACACGGGTATCTCATAACACGTCGAGGTTTTCCGGTGAGAAAGTCCAACTCTGTCCTGGGTGGGCTAACGCCTCTCACCCAGCGGGGATGCACTGATATTCCAAACACGTCGAGGTCTTCCGGTGAGAAAGTCCAACCCTAGACCAAACTGGTGCAATGAAAACCACGGTGTCACGCAATCCCGCTTCCGAGACCCACCAAGAATACAGGCTAAAGCACTGTGATACTCTGAACCCCTTGTGGTCCTTCGTGGAACTCATGTGGTCTATTTTGGACCACACAGGGGACCACCGGACCTAACGAGGACCACAGTGTGAATTCAGTAGGTTCACAGTGCGGTTTTTGGTGGTAGAAGTGAACGAAGAAGAAGAAGAAGAAGAAGAAGAAGTCACCTTACTTGTTTAACCTGTATACTGAAAATATAATGTTAGAGAAGATGTAGACAAAGAATATTACGATGTCATAATGATTGGAGGTTATGAATACCAGAGATTAGATATGCTGATGACACGTGTTACTGTCCACAACACAAAAGGAATGGAAAAACTAATTATGTCAGTCCATAAGAACAGCGAAGAGCAGAACCTCTATCTTAATGCAAAGAAAACTAAATTGATGACAACTGACAAAACAAACAATGCAGCTGATATATATATATATATTATATATATATATATATTATATATATATATATATATATATATATATATCAATGAGGAAAAACTGAAGAAATGGAGAGTTTTGAATATCTTGGATCACTACTAACCAATACTGGATACAATGAGATAAATTAAAAGGAGGACATCTATCGCTCTTCAGAAAGTAAAACAAATAAGAATCTGTGGAGAGGAGCAGACAGAACCACAAAATAAGATTATTAAAGGCATGCAGCTTTCCCATTGCAACATATGCCTGTGAGACCTGGACACTTAACAAAACAGCTGAGAAACAACATAATGCTTTTGAATGTAAATGCTACAGAAGAGTTCTCCTTCTTCTTCTTCTTCTTCGTTCACTTCTACCACCAAAAACCGCACTGTGAACCTACTGAATTCACGCCTGTGGTCCTCGTTAGGTCCCGTGGTCCCCTGTGTGGTCCAAAATAGACCACACGAGTTCCACGAAAGGACCACAAGGGGTTCAGAGTATCACAGTGCTTTAGCCTGTTTTCTTGGTGGGTCTCGGAAGCGGGATTGCGTGACACCGTGGTTTTCATTGCACCAGTTTGGTCTAGGGTTGAACTTTCTCACCGGAAGACCTCGACGTGTTTGGAATATCAGTGCATCCCCGCTGGGTGAGAGGCGTTAGCCCACCCAGGCCAGAGTTGGACTTTCTCACCGGAAAACCTCGACGTGTTTTGAGATACCCGTGTATCACCGCGGGTGAGAGGTGGTTGCCCATCCAGTCCAGGGTTGGACTTTCTCACCGGAAAACCTCAGCGTATTAGGATACGCAGACATCCCCGCCGGGTGAGAGGTGGTTGCCTATCTAGACTTCCCTGGTCCAGTGTCTCCGACTTCAGCATTTTGCGGTCGTGGCCGCTACCCTTCCTAGTTGTGACCAGGATGGAGCTTTTGTCCAGGAGGACGAATCCTCGCCACTAGTGACTTCTACCCCTGGGTTAAGCCGGTTTAGGCATTTCCCAGTATGGGCGTGTTTGGGACGGGACCGACCTCTAGGGCAGAGGTACTGTGACATTCATAGCCTTCAAGATTCACCCCTGATATGAGCCGGTTTAGGCAAAATTCACCAGTATGGGTGTTTATCAGGCGTTACCGACCTCTAGAGCGGAGGTGGCATGACATGTCTAGCCATCGAGTTCCACCCCTGGTGTGTGCCGGTTTAGGCATATTTCACCATTGTAGGTGTATTTCGGACGTAGGCGGCCTCTAGAGCAGAGGTGCCGTGGTATAGCTCTCGTAGCGATAGTACTGGACATACCAGGTTAAACTTCACTTTCCACCACCTTTTCCCATCGGCTCCGCACAGCAACCTTTATTTCCGCATTTACTTCCTTAACCGGGAGGAGCTTCACTCCGCGCGCGGCATTTGAAAAGTCAAGCCAGCAGTGACTTAACCTCTGGGACAAGCCGGTTCATGCATTTCACCCGATATGACTGCACTCATAGAGAAGTGAAGACGCAATGGAAAGTGACAAACAACAAGAGGAATATAAAACTTTAACAAAAGAAGTACGAAGAAACATAAGAAAAGACAAAAAAACAATACATACAAGATTGTTGTGAAAGAATAGAAGAACATCAGAAGTGAGGAAGAGATGGTGAAATGTTTAAAGAAATGAAGACATTGACGAGAAATGTCACACCTAAGCTAAATGTAATTTGTGATGAGATGGGGAATACCTTGACAGAGACAGAGGAAATTCTAGAAAGATGGAAGGAATATTGCAAAGGAATGTATGAAACAACTGACTGTGGAAGCAGAAATCAACAGTGTGAATTATTATTGGAGGAGAAAGAACCTGAACCGACAATAGAAGAAGTTTTACGGGCAATAAAGAATGTGAAAAATGGTAAATCACCAGGATGTGATGAGATAACAGCTGAATTTATTAAAGCAGGAGAAAAGGAGTGTGCAACAATCTATCATGCACTATGTAAAAAGATATGGCATTCAGGTATTTGGCCAAAGAATGGAAAAGAACTGTATTCATACCACTGCCACAAAAGGGTAGCCTGAAATTATGCACAAACTACAGAACTGTTGCCCTGATTAGTCATGGCCGTAAAATTCTTTTTAAAAAATCATAATGGGCAGACTTTGTAAGAAAATAGAAGAAGTCAGCATGGTCAAAGCTGGTTTCAGGCAAGGAAGAGGATCAAGAGATCATATATTCAATCTAAGATTAATAATAGAGAAATGCAGAGAGGTTAATGTGAATCTATATTTATCCTTTATAGACTACTCAAAGGCATTTGATTGTGTACAACACCAGAAACTTTGGGAAATAATGGAAAAAAATGGGATTTCCAACACATTTGATACAATTAACATCACTGCTGTATCTAGACCAACAAGCAGCAGTAAGAATAAATGGTGAAACAACAAGTTGGTTTGACATAAAACAAGGGGTTCGTCAAGGGTGCATATTGTCACCCTACTTATTTAACCTGTATACTGAAAATATAATGTTAGAGAAGATGTAGACAAAGAATATTACGATGTCATAATGATTGGAGGTTATGAAATACCAGAGGTTAGATATGCTGATGACACAGTGTTACTGTCCACAACACAAAAAGGAATGGAAAAACTAATTATGTCAATCCATAAGAGCAGCGAAGAGCAGAACCTCTATCTTAATGCAAAGAAAACTAAATTGATGACAACTGACAAAACAAACAAGGCAGCTGATATATGTATCAATGAGGAAAAACTGGAAGAAGTGGAGAGTTTTGAATATCTTGGATCACTACTAACTAATAATGGAGATACACTGAGGGAAATTAAAAGGAGGACATCTATCGCTCTTCAGAAAGTAAAACAGATAAAGAATCTGTGAGGAGGAGCAGACAGGACTACAAAAATAAGATTTTTAAAGGCATGCATCTTTCCCATTGCAACATACGCCTGTGAGACGTGGACACTTAACAAAACAGCTGAGAAACACATAAATACTTTTGAATGTAAATGCTACAGAAGAGTTCTCCAAATATCGTGGACACAAAAAAGAACAAATATATCTATACTACAAGAACTTAATATTGAAGAAGGCTGGCTAGTAAAGAGGACTAAAGAGAGAAAACTTAAATATTTTGGACACATTAAACGTCATGATAATTTAGAAAAGACCGTATTGGAAGGATACATAATGGGAAAAGAAAGAGAGGAAGACCAAAATGAAGATGGCTGCAAGACATCGTTGACGATCTGGAAATGGATGCAGCAGTGGCAGGCCATCTTGCTCACAACTGAGAGACCTACAGGAGTGCTGTTCGGGAAGCAAAGTTCCGCAAGGGACATGCAAATGAATGAAACATCTTGTCTAACATTCCTCATTATAGTTTCAGTGTACAAGTTAAATAAGTAAAGCGACAATATGCACCCCTTGTTTTATGTCAAGTCAAGGTGTTGTTTCACCATTTATTCTTACTGCTGCCTGTTGGTCTAGATATAGCAGTGATGTTAATAATTGTATCAAATGTATTGGAAATCTCATTTTTTCCATTATTTCCCAAAGTTTCTGGTGTTGTACACAATCAAATGCTTTTGAGTAGTCTATAAAAGATAAATAAAGAGAATGGCAACTGCAGTAAAACTGGTTTAAATAATAAAAGCAGATAGAGGTGTATGGTGTAGTTTCACAAAGAATGTCGCTTTCCCCTCACCCCGATATAATCTCCTCTAGCAGTTAACATGTTTCTATTGCTCTTCCCCCCCCCCCACCCGATATCTTCTCCTCTAGCAGCTATTAAGTTTCTATTGCTTTCTACCCCCCCCCCCCCCTTATCCTCTAGCAGCTATCATGTTTCTATTGTTTTCTACTCCCCCCCCCCACCTTATCCTCTAGCAGCTACCATGTTTCTATTGTTTTCTACTCCCCCCCCCACCTTATCCTCTAGCAGCTATCATGTTTCTATTGCTTTCTACTCCCCCCCATAACCTTATCCTCTAGCAGCTATCATGTTTCTATTGCTCTTCCCCCCCCCATACCTTATCCTCTAGCAGCTATCAAGTTTCTATTGCTTTCTACACCCCCCCCACCTTATCCTCTAGCAGCTATCATGTTTCTATTGCTTTCTACACCCCCCCCCACCTTATCCTCTAGCAGCTATCATGTTTCTATTGCTTTCTACTTCCCCCCCCCCCCACCTTATCCTCTAGCAGCTATCATGTTTCTATTGCTTTCTACTCCCCCCCCCCACCTTATCCTCTAGCAGCTATCATGTTTCTATTGCTTTCTACTCCCCCCCCCCCCACCTTCTCCTCTAGCAGCTATCATGTTTCTATTACCCTTCTCCCCCATACCTTCTCCTCTAGCAGCTATCATGTTTCTATTGCCCTTACCCCCACCCTCCCACCTGTTTTCCTCCTCTCTCCACCTTTTCTTTATGATTAGCTCTATCAGCTTATCCTTTGTGTGGCCTGCACGGTCTCTATGCATCTTCTAGTGGACACGGATTTCTCTGTTTCCTACTTCTGAAAGAGGCCATATTAAGATAAGTTTTTCTTTTATTTATATGTTTTTTTTCTCATGTTTGTGTATGTAATCCTTGAAGAAGGCTCACATAGAAATACTGGATTATGTATGTTTTCATTTATACGTTCTCATACTTTCTATTTGTTTTTTCTCACTTTATTCACTCCCTCTGCCACTTTGTAAAACTACACCATACACCTCTATCTACCTTTATAAAAGATAAATATAGTATCACATTAAACTCTCTGCATTTCTCTATTTAAATGGTGCACAGGTAACACAGGTATTGACTGGGTACATGGGACTCAACTAGAAGATCTTGATTTTGCTGATGACATAACTCTTATCAGTAATAATGTGAATTCCATGCAAGAAAAAACAGATAGCCTGTCTTCAATGGCTAGCAAAATAGGACTTGAAATTAACAAAACAAAAATAATGAAAATTCCCATTAATCAAAATGGAAAAATACAAATAGAAGGGACAGATATTGAAGAAGTCAATCAATTTGCATACCTTGGCAGCTACATAGACCAGGATGGTGACACTAGAAAGGAAGTTAGGATCAGAATTGCAAAAGCAGCATCAATCATCAAGAATCTTGAGAACACATGGAATTCAAAAGTTATAAGCACAAAAACCAAGTTAAGACTATTCCATTCAAATGTAATATCCATCCTCATTTATGTATGTGAAAGCTGGAAAACAAGTAAAGAAACAGAAAACTCTTTTGAAAACAAATGCATAAGGAAATACTCGGTATCAAGTGGAACGAATTCAAAAACAATGCAGAGATAAGACAGATGACTGAACAACAACCAGTCTCATGGGTGATTAGGAAAAGGAGATGGACATATGTTGGTCACTTGATGAGAAGAAATGATCAGAGAATCCCAAAACAAGCTATCAAGTGGAACACAACAGGCGAAAGAAAAAGTGACAGATCGCGTGAAACTCTGAAGAGGACATTGTTAAGAGAGGCCAAAATAGAAAAGAAATTAGACTCTTTTGAAAACAAATGCATAAGGAAATACTCGGCATCAAGTGGAACTAATTCAAGAACAGTGCAGAGATAAGACAGATGACTGAACAACAAGTCTCATGGGTGATCAGGAAAAGGAGATGGACATATGTTGGTCACTTGATGAGAAGAAATGATCAGAGAATTCCAAAACAAGCTAATTCTCCACCAGAGTATATAAAGATTTTATAATTCTCACTATTGAAGTGTCCTGATCCTTTCCATTGATGTTCGCAGATTCCCAAAATGTGTATCCATGTTCTTCTCATCTTGTCACTTATTATTTGATACTTTCCCTCATACATACTTCTCACATTCCATGTTCCTACTCTTATTTTTCTTTTTAATTTGATGCAGGGGTTTTCATTAGTAACACTGTCAGGATTTTGTCTGGCATCACAATTACCAATACTGACCTCTGTCTCACACTCTTCCCCAGTGTTAAAATTAGATCTATCTGGCCTGGAAGTTCCTATCTGACCTTCCATGTTGCTGTTTGGGTTTCTTGGTATATTTCCAGAAGATAGTTTACCATTGCTTTCCTTCCGGCCAGTGACTGTACTAGTCAGTGATTGTAGCCATTGTCCCTACATTGAGATAATCTGCCTATGATTGTAGAATGGTGACCATAACCAAAATTATCTGTCGCTGCTCTCCCATTCCATCCACCACCTGCTCCCATGGCTTCATGTCACACTGATCGGGGGGTGGGGGGCGCTATACGGGTACTCCACCTTGCCAAAGGGTGTCCCGCAGACTGACATTACTGTTTACTGTGTCCTGTAGCTGTGGAACATCTATTTTAAACCTAAAAAGAAAAACATGAAATGGAAGACAGTATTAAACAACTAAACATAATACAGCTAGAAGGCAGAACAGCCGGTCCACTTTAGCCGTACTCATTTCAAGACTCAGCTTCCTACAAGTCGCGGACAAGTGCTCCATTTCTTTGTACATTACTATTTATTGTATAGCATTCATGTGCATATACTTATACACTAACTATTCATGGTCTTACTTGTATGCACCAATCCACTGCAGCAATGAAACAATTTCATGTCCTTCCAGTTTTTGGTCTATTAGCTCTTGTAGCTGAAACAAGTACAAACAATCCACAAAAATTAGTATCATACAATGAACATTCAAAAAAAGTTTCACATTCAAATATTTCCTGATCTTATTCTATTCAGTTTAAAAAAAAAAAAACTGAAAACACACTCAAATTCAATTTATTTATATTTTAACTCAGTTTTTTTTAAAATTTTGTTTCACTGCTACTTTTTATTACCTTCTTTGTATTTTGAAATTACTAATGTATCATGCAATATAGAACTTATTCTACTTTATGCAAGTGAAACATGGACAATGAAGAAACAATCAGAATCAAGAATAAAGGCTACTGAAATATGGTTCTTAAGAGTGATGTTTTGCCTACTGTAGACAACCAGAAAGACAAATGAAAAAGTATTACAGCAGGCAAAGGAATATCTGAAACTAGTGCCATACATGAGAGAAAGACAATCAATTTGCATACCTTGGCAGCTACATAGACCAGGATAGTGACACTAGAAAGGAAGTTAGGATCAGAATTGCAAAGGCAGCATCAATCATCAAGATTCTTGAGAACATATGGAATTCAAAAGTTATAAGCACAAAAACCAAGTTAAGACTATTCAATTCAAATGTAATATCCATCCTCATTTATGCATGTGAAAGCTGGAAAACAACTAAAAAATAGAAAAGAAATTAGACTCTTTTGAAAACAAATGCATAAGGAAATACTCGGCATCAAGTGGAACGAATTCAAGAACAATGCAGAGATAAGACAGATGACTGAGCAACAAGTCTCATGGGTGATCAGGAAAAGGAGATGGACATATGTTGGTCACTTGATGAGAAGAAATGATCAGAGAATTCCAAAATAAGCTAATTCTCCACCAGAGTATATAAAGATTTTATAATTCTCACTATTGAAGTGTCCTGATCCTTCCATTGATGTTCGCAGATTCCCAAAATGTGTATCCATGTTCTTCTCATCTTGTCACTTATTATTTGATACTTTCCCTCATACATACTTCTCACATTCCATGTTCCTACTCTTATTTTTCTTTTTAATTTGATGCAGGGGTTTTCATTAGTAACACTGTCAGGATTTTGTCCGGCATCACAATTACCAATACTGACCTCTGTCTCACACTCTTCCCCAGTGTTAAAATTAGATCTATCTGGCCTGGAAGTTCCTATCTGACCTTCCATGTTGCTGTTTGGGTTTCTTGGTATATTTCCAGAAGATAGTTTACCATTGCTTTCCTTCCGGCCAATGACTGTACTAGTCAGTGATTGTAGCCATTGTCCCTACATTGAGATAATCTGCCTACGATTGTAGAATGGTGACCATAACCAAAATTATCTGTCGCTGCTCTCCCATTCCATCCACCACCTGCTCCCATGGCTTCACGTCACACTGATCGGGGGTGGGGGGCATTATACGGGTACTCCACCTTGCCAAAGGGTGTCCCGCAGACTGACATTACTGTTTACTGTGTCCTGTAGCTGTGGAACATCTATTTTAAACCTAAAAAGAAAAACATGAAATGGAAGACAGTATCAAACAACTAAACATAATACAGCTAGAAGGCAGAACAGCCGGTCCACTTTAGCCGTACTCATTTCAAGACTCAGCTTCCTACAAGTCGCGGACAAGTTCTCCATTTCTTTGTACATTACTATTTATTGTATAGCATTCATGTGAATATACTTATACACTAACTATTCATGGTCTTACTTGTATGCACCAATCCACTGCAGCAATGAAATAATTTCATGTCCTTCCAGTTTTTGGTCTATTAGCTCTTGTAGCTGAAACAAGTACAAACAATCCACAAAAATTAGTATCATACAATGAACATTCAAAAAAAGTTTCACATTCAAATATTTCCTGATCTTATTCTATTCAGTTAAAAAAAAAAAACTGAAAACACACTCAAATTCAATTTATTTATATTTTAACTCAGTTTTTTTAAAAATTTTGTTTCACTGCTACTTTTTATTACCTTCTTTGTATTTTGAAATTACTAATGTATCATGCAATATAGAACTTATTCTACTTTATGCAAGTGAAACATGGACAATGAAGAAACAATCAGAATCAAGAATAAAGGCTACTGAAATATGATTCTTAAGAGTGATGTTTTGCCTGCTGTAGACAATCAGAAAGACAAATGAAAAAGTATTACAGCAGGCAAAGGAATATCTCAAACTAGTGCCATACATGAGATAAAGACAATCAAAGTTTCTTGGACACATCAGCAGACGTGAAGGTATCGAAAAATTAGTCATGAATGGAAAGATAAATAACTAAAGACAGAGAAGGCGGAGAAGACAGAAAACCTGGATGATCTGACTGCATGGTTTGGTAAGGAAAAAACAGCTGTCTTGATTAGAGACACAGAGGATCATGTGAGATGGAAAGAGATGACTGCCTACATCTACTGGCACAACACTATCTGATTTTGACTGCCTACATCTATTGGCATAGCACTATCTGATTTTGACTGCCTACATCTACTGGCATAGCACTATCTGATTTTGACTGCCTACATCTACTGGCATAGTACTATCTGATTTTATCTGCCTACATCTACTGACATAGCCCTATCTGATTTTGACTGCCTACATCTATTGGCATAGCACTATCTGATTTTGTCTCATTATCATCATCATCATGTGCTGTGCCGACTGGCATTGGCTATTATGCTACTCCAGAGTACCCGATCCTTCATACAGGCCATCAGTTCAGTTGGTGATCTCCTCTCACACTATCCTGTCAGACTGTCCAGTATCATTTCTCTTGGTCTTCCTCTTGATCTTCTTCCTTCTATTTTTCCTGTTGTTATAATATTTTCAATGCCCCCTCTTCTCATTACATGTCCTATGAAAGTACATTGTCTCTCTCTTATCTTTTTGACAAGGTTTTTGTCTCTCCAGCTCTTCTCCTACATTCTTCATTAGTTATTTTTGCTGTCCAGGGGATTCGCAACATTCTTCTAATAAACCACATTTCTTCTGCTTCCAATGATTTTTGTGCAAACTTGCCTACTGTCCATGATTCACTTCCATATAACAAGATAGGTTCAATATAGCATTTTAGGACTCGTTTTCTAACATTCATTGATAAGGATGTGTTAGCTAATATGTTTCTCATTCTCTGAAATGCAGTCTTTGCTTGGCCTATTCTGTTCCTAATTTCTGTTCTGCATTTCCCATCTGAAGTTATTACTGCTCCAAGGTATTTGAATTTCTGCACCTGCTTTAGAATAGTTCCATTTAATTTAATACTGCATGCTGGTGGATTCTGTTTCTTAGATATAACCATAGTCTCTGTCTTTTTGATGTTCAAAGTAAGGCCTTTCTGTTCACTTTCTTTGGTGACTTTATCCAAGAGATTTTGCAGGTCTTGTTGGTTCTCAGCTATCAGTACTGTGTCGTCAGCATACCGAAGGTTGTTAATATTGTATCCTCCAATTTTTATGCCTGGTTCTGTGATGATTGTTTGATGATTTTGTCTGCCTACATCTATTGGCATAGCCCTATCTGATTTTGTCTGCCTACATCTATTGGCATAACCTTATCTGATTTTGTCTGCCTACATCTATTGGCATAACCCTATCTGATTTTGACTGCCTACATCTATTGGCATAGCACTATCTGATTTTGTCTGCCTACATCTATTGGCATAGCCCTATCTGATTTTGACTGCCTACATCTATTGGCATAGCACTATCTGATTTTGACTACCTACATCTGTTGTCATAGCACTATCTGATTTTGTCTGCTTACATCTATTGGCATAGCCCTATCTGATTTTGACTGCCTACATCTATTGGCATAGCACTATCTGATTCTGACTGCCTACATCTATTGGCATAGCCCTATCTGATTTTGTCTGCCTACATCTATTGGCATAGCACTATCTGATTTTGACTGCCTACATCTATTGGCATAGCCCTATCTGATTTTGTCTGCCTACATCTACTGGCATAGCACTATCTGATGCTGAAAGGTGTGTGGAATTTATATAAAGAAAAAACTCCTGAAAACCAGTTAAAACAATTCACCTTCTTCTATACAATGAACATCATACACAGAGATGGGGAAACAAAATAGTAACTTATTTCTAACCTGATGTATTATGACAATGTGTCATCAGGTTTAAACAGGAACTGAATCAGATTATGCTATCACACATATGAAGTTTATACAGATTTTAAAGAAGTCTTGTGCTTGTCACTGTACAATGATGCTGCTGTCATCTTGAGTTTTGCACTATTAAGGGCTTAGATGTTTTTGCCACTGAAGTTTTGTTTTGATATGTATTTGGATGCTCAATGCACATTCCATGTGGCTGACATTTCTTGAATTGACTTGCCTGTTGCAAAGCACTATGTATGACTGATTTTAGAGTTGACTGTATGTTGACTGTATTTTAGAGTTGATGTATGACTGATTCTCGAGTTGACTGTCACAAATACCAACCACAACAGTTTTCTAACCCCTCTTAGAATCACTTTATGTGTTACTTTGCATCATAAACAAAACACACTTTTCTCACACAGAAATCTATCATCCACTCATTTCATAGTCCCTCACATAATTTTTTTTTCTTGAACATAAGCCTCTCTTACATCTCTATGCATATTCCTTCTACACTCCCCTCTCTTCTTTCCATACCATCATTCTCTGACAGAGAAATCTTACATGTGTAGACAAAGTCATGTGATACATCTTTGTGTATCTCTTCACCACATCATAATCTGGGGGAAACACAGGTGGCAGCAAGGTCTGGGGATGATAATATAGTCCTAAGATAAGGATGTAACAAACTGGACACAGGATTATTTATTGATAATTACAGTAGAAATAAAATGACAAAATGAGTATAAAATAACAGTTTATTTTAAGAATGGACACATGGCCTATTTTTAGGTGAACACTTCTTTAAGATTTCTATGATGAATATGCCCACTGCTTGGTATCATATTTAGTATGCACTCTCTCTCTGGACCCTTTCACACCCAAGGGCTTCCTCCGGGTTTTCCACAAATGCCTGTTCATCAGTTTTTTCTCTTTTTGCTGGTTTTGCCCAGATGGCCCCTCTATCATTCAACATCTTCTCTGTATTTAGTGTGTACATCTTATATCCTTCCTGTGCTGTTAAATGTCATATAGGGCTCGCATGGTAGTTTGCCAAGTTTTCTTGTTTTCAGTGAGTCTTTCAACTTCATCAAGGAATTTTATGCCTACTAATTTGGCTTCTCTTAACAATGTCCTCTTTAAAGTTTCACCTGGTCGACCTCTATTTCTTTGGCCTGTTGTGTTCCACTTGATACCTTGTTTTGGGATTCTTCTGATCACTCGTGAGACAGGTTGTTGTTTGCTTATCTGCCTTATCTCTGCATTGCTCTTGAATTCATTCCACTTTATACCAAGTATTTTTCTTAGGCATTTGTTTTCAAAATAGTCTAATTTGTTGTTTATTTCTTTAGTTGTTTTCCAGCTTTTGCATGCATAAATGAGGGTGGATATTACATTTCAACTGAATAATCTGCTTGGTTTTTGTGCTTATAACTTTTGAAGGTCAATGGTGTTTTTGCATTTCTAATTCTAACTTCCTTTCTGGCATCACCATCCTTGTCTATGTAACTGCCAAGGTATGCAGTGTGTACACCACATATTTATTATATGCTCTGCTGGTTAACACTAGTGATCATGTTTCTCCACAATCTCTGTTATTTCAAATCAGTTTTGTTGTCATCCCCCCCCTGAAAACAACTGTGTTAAGAGCACACTTATCTTAACATAGTGTTTGTGAGACAGGGAACATAGATCTGTTTGCTTAAAAACTCTGACCTACCTCTGTAGCCCAGAAACTTGTAGCAATCAACACTAATTGTAATTGTTATTTTTGCAAAATGTAATGTCAGGTTGGTGGATGGATGGGGACATGGAGATCTCTGGCGGGGATGAGGGAAGTCTGGTGTGAAACCAATGAATCCAGGACGTGACAAGCCTATGGGTCTTTACAACAATGGCTATCAGAATGATGTAAACAAAACAGAGCCAGTAGACTATAGGTGGCGGGGAATGGATATCGTTGAAGCACTCATCAGATTCCTCATCTCAGAGTCAGAGTGTCTTTGTGGAACTGTCTCAAACCATCTGACATGGAGAAGGGGCTTAAGTACAGCCACCAGAGGCTGGAAAACAAAGTTTTGGCCAGGCCAGCCACACTGTCTTCATGGCAGTCCGAGCAAGACCACAGTCTGCCCTAGCAAGGAAAGGTGCTGAAGTCGGAGTTACCCAGCCAAAAGGCGCATCGCAAAAATCAGGGTAACACGCATTATCGCTAATGAAATGTCTATATCTACAGTTTTCAAACATGGTGCTCGCCCTGTGAAGACTAACCAGGCAGGTGCAGTGCCGGGCCCCCTGCCTCGAAAGGGTCCACCCAATGCTACTGGAGGTCCTCTCAGTTCGTCTTGTGGAGTCAGGAGACATGAGAGTAGAGCTACTGGCCAAAAAATACAACAGAAGAAAACAGCCAAAAAGCAAGAACTTAAAATAATGCAGTGGAATGCTGAGGGTGTCAGCAGTGTTAGAGATGGCTATAGCAAAAAGGTTGAACTAGAGAACATACTTTTTGCAGAGCAGGTAAGCATATGCTGCATACAGGAGACACACCTAACCAAAGATGCCGCCTTTAAAATCAGAGGCTACCAGTGTTTTAGATCAGACCGACAGGACAGAAGAAAAGGAGTAGTACTCACACTTGTTAAGAATAACATCAGGGCATGTCAGGTGGGAGTGTACATGGAAGGAGCCGAATACCAGATGATCCATCTAAAAAGTAGTAATACAGATTTCCACCTCCTTAACTATTACTGTCCTAATGACCGCCCACTTGCTTTAGGAACAATCCCACACAAAGAGAGACTGATGGTCTGTGGTGATTTTAACAGTCATTCCCAGAGCTGGGGCTATGACCACATAGACAAGAGAGGAGAAAGTTGAGAGCTGGCAGGATGATAATGGACTTCTCCTGATCAACCAGCCAATGGATGCCCCAACATTTTACTCAAGGGCTTGGCATACAAAATCAACACCAGATCTGGCATTCCACTCTCCAGATCTGAAGTGGAACATTACACGTGAAGTTGGAAAACAACTTGGAGGTAGCGACCATCGACCAGTCTTCCTGACAATAGAAAATGAACTCCTTAACACCAGTAACCCTCTCCCCAGATGGAACTATAAAAAAGCAAACTGGACAATGTACAGACATCGTACAGGTATCCTGGTGGGACAGCTGTCCATAGAAGGTAAGGATATTAACAGCATAGTGAAGGAATTCAATGCTTGTATCCTTCAGGCCGCTCGTGAAACCATTCCCAGAGGAGCTCGCAGGGACTATAAACCATACTGGTCTAGTGAGCTGGGAAAACTCCATGATGACGTGGAAGCAGCTCGAAAGCAAGCAGAAAATAGACCATGCCAAGAACACCACAATAATTACCAACATTCTAAGGCCAAATTTCAGAGAGCAAAGCTGCAAGCCAGACGGGAAAGTTGGAGAGAGAAAACAGAGTCCCTAAACTTTGAAAAGGATGGAAGGAAACTGTGGAAACTAATCAAACAGTTAAATGATGAGAGTACTGGAAGAAGTACAAAGATTACACTAATAGAGGATGGGAAAACTCTTACAGGTAAGCAGGTAGCAGATCACTTTGCTCGCATGTTTGCACAGGACTGCAACATTGATATCCATCCAGAGAAGGAGCGTACAGTGCGCATCGAGCCACAGAAAGAGGAGGAACAAGTCAGAAAAGTGGAGGTCATGGATGCACCAATCACACGCAGTGAGTTAGACCTAGCAGTTAGTAAACTGAAACCAAGGAAATCACCAGGACCAGATGGAGTGTCCAATGAAATGATCAAGAACCTGGGAATGGCAGCAATGGGAAAGCTGTTGGATATTTTCAATATGTGCTGGAGCACAGGTAAGTTACCTCAAATCTGGAAGGAAGCAAGCATGGTACCACTGCTAAAACCAGGGAAAAACAGTGATACTGCCTCCAGCTACAGGCCAATCAGTCTCACTAGCTGCCTATGCAAAACGATGGAACGCATCATTGACCTGAGGCTAAAATGGTACCTAGAAAGTGAAAACCTTCTCGTTCCACAACAAGCAGGATTTAGGCAGTACTACAGTACGGAAGATCAAGTGACCTATCTCTCTCAAGAGATTGAGGATGCATTCCAAGAGAAAAACCTTGTACTAGCAGCGTGGATAGACCTGAAGAAAGCCTTTGATAAAGTATGGAAAAAAGGTCTGTTGTGGAAACTAAGAAACTGCAATGTGAATGGAAGACTGTACAACTGGATAAAGTCCTATTTACACAATAGAAGAGCTAGAGTAGTAATGGATGGACACAAAAGCCAGAAAGTACTTCTGCGACACGGTGTACCACAAGGAGGAGTCCTTTCGCCTACACTATTCCTTGTATTCATTAATGACCTGGTCAAGGAACTTCCCTATGGAATCAAAGCAGCACTGTATGCAGATGATCTGGTCATGTGGTGTACAGATGAATATGCGACAGTTGCTACACAGAGACTCCAAAGAGCAGTAGACATCTTGACATCATGGACAAACAAATGGTGTGTAAGTATCAACACAGAGAAATCAAGCACCACTCTGTTCACCCTCTCATCTAAACAGAAAGCAGGTAAGATCTTTGTAAATGAAATACCCTTAAGGATGGACAACCAACCCACTTACTTAGGAGTGACTCTTGACTCAAAACTGACTTGGAAGCAACACATCAACAGTGCAGAAGCAAAAGCCAGAAGAAAACTAGCCATATTAAGAAAATTGAGTGGGACTACATGGGGAGCTAGTGAAAGAATCCTCCTGGTGCACAGCATCAAACACTACGCTGCATAATCTAGACAAGGTTCAAAATCAGTCACTACGGATTATCACAGGTGCCATGAGGTCCACACCAATAGTAGAAATGCAGAAAATAGTTGGTGTTCAACCGCTAAAGGAACGTAGAGACACAAAGGTCATGACCATGGGAGAAAAATTCCTTAGCTCTGTAAGCCATCCCCTGAAGGAGAGATTCAATAACTTGGCATTAGGACGGCTTAAAAGAAGCAGCTTCATTCATCAGGCCAAGCGTATGCGTAAGCTGATACCTGACCTTCCAACTGTAGTCACTCCATTATCATCTGTACCAGAGCATACACCATGGAAAGAAGCAGATTATACACAAATAACTATTCAGACTGAAGTGAAAGGTGTGCAGAATGGTGAGATGCAGAGCAGTCTTGTAAGATCAACAGCCACACTTAGTGTTCTAGATGACAAATATCCATGTGACACCTGGATACGTGTGTATACAGATGGATCTGCACATAATGCCATAAAGAATGGTGGGGCAGGAGCATATATTGAATATCCAAACAACACCATTGACAAGATTTCCATACCCACTGGTAAATACTGCAACAACTTTGATGCAGAAGTTAGGGCAATTATTGCTGCAGTTGAAAAACTATCAGACTCCAGAATTGATACATGTCCAGTAGTAATTCTCACAGATGCAAGATCAGTACTGGAGGCTCTTCAGTGCAACAAACTACCAGACCTTAAGAATGCCTTGTCAAAAATTGGCTTACAACATGGAGTCACTTTGCAATGGATTCCCTCCCACTGTGGGATACCAGGCAATGAGAAAGCTGACCATCTGGCCAAAGAGGGCACTGAAATGGAGCAACCAGACATACTAGTCACCTATAATAAGAAGAAAAGCATGATAAAAACCTACAGGAAGCCACAAATACCACCACATGATGACTATCACATGCTAAACAGAAAGGAACAAGTCACCATCTTCCGTCTCCGAACAGGACACAGCCGACTCCGAAGTCATATGTATACAAAGTTTAAGGTTGGTACTACTAATCTATGTACATGTGCCCAGGTGCCCCAAACCGTGGAACATATCCTCCAGAACTGCATCAACTACGAGACACTGAGAAATAATTACTGGCCCAGTGAAACCACTAAAGAAGATAAGCTCTACGGTTCCATACATGAGTTACAAAAAACAGTGAAATTTATCCAAGAGACAGGACTGCAGATATAGACAGACAGTGCGAACGAAGAAGAAGAAGAAGAAGTTGTCATCCCTTTCCTGTATCACTTGGTCAGTCCATTCAGATGTTTCCTTCATCTTCCTCTTCTTCTTTTTCCCTTCATTTCTCCAGTGACTATCAGGTTCTCTAACTTTTGTCATCTCATGACATATCCAAAGAATTTTTTTACTATTGTTCTCTCATAATTTTGTGCATTTGTCGAACTCTGTGCGTACACTGTCTATGTCAATTCTACTTGTTGTCACTGGCTTGTAAATCACAAATTTTCATTCTAAAAGCTCTCAAGAATAATTTCACTACACCTTCTGCCCTCTCTCATACAAAATGAATGAGAACAATTACATGAAAATAAAACAGTAAATAACCTAGAGAGGAGAGAAAGAAGCCAATGAAACGCGAGAGCAATAAAACTATATCCAGACTTTTTTTTAGCTATATGCACATGCACTTGGTTGTTCTGGATTCATGCATATAAAATGCCTGAACCACTTAATGCTCTGATTTTCAGTGTGGTCTTTGACAGGTGCTGTTTCCACCATTTTCCAAATTGTTTCATTTCAAGCTAAATCTCTTCTTGTATTGTTTACCTTTTTTCTTAAGCATTTCATCTTGCATGTTGTTATTTTTCTGTCATGATATTTGGTGAGTGTCCATGTTTGGTAATGACAGCATAGAATCAGGCAAATACTGTTTGAAAGAGTCCCATTCTGGTGTCCATTGAGATATCTGGATGTCATAGGATTTGTGCAAGTTGATAAGTAACACAGTTTTATGGATTCTACATTCAATTTCTTGGTTTTTCCATCCTGCATAAATGTGTCTAGTAGATATTTGAATTCAGTAACATGTTTGAGATTGGTGTTATTTATAGAAATGTTACTTTTTCTTAGAGTTCTTCTTATTACCATTGCTTCAGTTTTCTCAATATTTACTTTCATGTTGTACTATTTGTAGCTGCTGTTAAGTCTGATGATGTGTTTTTGTAGATCTTCATCAGATACATTTACCTAATAGAACTGCTAATGATAATGATGATGTTAACAGCCCTGGCAATGTGAGCATAGGAGCATACAGGACAAAGCTGCCAGAAGTCTATAGTCATAAATAAAGGTACTCTTGGCATAGAGGTTCAGATACGATAAGAATGCTAGTATACTCTTATGAACAGCACTTTATTCTAAATTTAAACTGCAAAAATTATTCCTGCTTGTTTTTGGCGCACAGGTAGTTTTAAGTGTTTGTTCTTGGTTAATGGTAGTTTTAACTGTTTGTTCTTGGCGGATTGTATTTTAACTGTTTTGTTCTTTGTGAATGGTAGTTTTAAGTGTTTGTTCTAGGTTAATGGTAGTTTTAACTGTTTGTTCATGGTGGATGGTATTTTAACTGTTTTGTTCTTGGCGAATGGTAGTTTTAACTGTTTGTTCTTGATGAATGGTAGTTTTAACTGATTGTTCTTGGCAGATGGTAGTTTTAACTGTTTTGTTTTTGGCGAATGGTAGTTTTAGGTCTTTGTTTTTGGTGAATGGTAGTTTTAAGTGTTTCTTCATGGCAGATGGTAGTTTTTAGTGTTTGTTCTTGGCGAATGGTAGTTTTAAGTGTTTGTTCTTGGCAGATGGTAGTTTTAAGTTTTTGTTCATGTCAGATGGCAGTTTCAAGTGTTTGTTCTTGGTGGACGGTAGTTTTAAGTGTTTTCTCTCGGCTAATTGTAGTTTTAAGTATTTGTTCTCGGTGGATTTTTTGTTCTTGGCGAATGGTAGTTTTAAGTGTTTCTTCATGGCAGATGGTAGTTTTAAGTGTTTGTTCTTGGCGGATGGTAGTTTTAAGTGTTTGTTCTTGGTAGATGGTAGTTTTAAGTATTTGTTCATGGCGGACTGTAGTTTTAAGTTTTTGTTCTTGGCGAATGGTAGTTTTAAGTGTTTGTTCTTGGGAAATGGTAGTTTTAAGTGTTTGTTCTTGGCAAATTGTAGTTTTAACTTGCACTTTAAAAAAAAATCTCAAGCGGCAGCAATGTCTATTAACAAACGTTAAACATAATGGAATATTTCACGTCTGCTACCGCGAGGGATGATGGGAACTTCTGGGTGGGCGTGTTAATTAAATCTAAGTAACGATTTGTTTTTTAATTGAAAATAAAGTTCTTTTACAAATGACAGGTAAAGATTTGTTCAGATTATCTTGAGTATATTTTCAATCAGAGAACACTAATTTTTATCTTCATCAGTTATTAAACAACTATTCATTCATTCCTTTGCATGTCCCTTGCGGAACTTTGCCTCCCAAACAGCACTCCTGTAGGCCTCTCGGTTGTGAGCAAGATGGCCTGCTGCTGCTGCATCCATTTCCAGATCATCAACGATGTCTTGCAGCCATCTTCGTTTCGGTCTTCCTCTTTTTCTTTTTCCCATTATGTATCCTTCCAATACGGTCTTCTCTAAATTATCATGACGTTTAATGTGGCCAAAATATTTAAGTTTTCTCTCTTTAATCCTCTTTACTAGCCAGCCTTCTTCAATATTAAGCTCTTGTAGTATAGATATATTTGTTCTTTTTTGTGTCCACGATATTTGGAGAACTCTTCTATAGCATTTACATTCAAAGGCATTTATGTGCTTCTCAGCTGTTTTGTTAAGTATCCAGGTCTCACAGGCATATGTTGCGATGGGAAAGATGCATGCCCTTAAAAATCTTATTTTTGTGGTTCTGTCTGCTCCTCTCCACAGATTCTTTATTTGTTTTACTTTCTGAAGAGCGATAGATGTCCTCCTTTTAATTTCCCGCATTGTATCTCCATTATTAGTTAGTAGTGATCCAAGATATTCAAAACTCTCCACTTCTTCCAGTTTTTCCTCACTGATACATATTTCAGTTGCCTTGTTTGTTTTGTCAGTTGTCATCACTTTAGTTTTCTTTGCATTAAGATAGAGGTTCTGCTCTTCGCTGTTCTTGCGGACTGACATAATTAGTTTTTCCATTCCTTCTTGTGTTGTGGACAGCAATACTGTGTCATCAGCATATCTAATCTCTGGTATTTCATAACCTCCAACTGTTATGGCATCGTAATATTCTTTGTCTACATCTTCTCTAACATTCCTCATTATATTTTCAGTATACATGTTAAATAAGTAGGGTGACAATATGCACCCCTGACGGACCCCTTGTTTTATGTCAACCAAGTTGTTGTTTCACCATTTATTCTTACTGCTGCTTGCTGGTCTAAATACAGCAGTGATGTTAATTGTATCAAATGTGTTGGAAATCCCATTTTTTCCATTATTTCCCAAAGTTTCTGGTGTTGTACACAATCAAATGCCTTTGAGTAGTCTATAAAGGATAAATATAGATTCACATTAAACTCCCTGCATTTCTCTATTATTAATCTTAGATTGAATATATGATCTCTTGATCCTCTTCCTTGCCTGAAGCCAGCTTGGACCATATTGACTTCTTCCTATTTTCTTTCGAAGTCTACCCATTATGATTTTTAACAGAATTTTACTGGCATGACTAATCAGGGCAACAGTTCTGTAGTTGGTGCATAATTTCAGGTTACCCTTTTTTGGCAGTGGTATGAATACAGTTCTTTCCATTCCTTTGGCCAAATACCTGAATGCCATATCTTTTTACATAGTGCATGATAGATTGTTGCACACTCCTTTCCTCCTGCTTTAATAAATTCAGCGGTTATCTCATCACATCCTGGTGATTTACCATTTTTCAGACTCTTTATTGCCCATAAAACTTCTTCCATTGTCGGCTCGGGTTCTTTCTCCTCCAATAATAATTCACATGTTGATTTCTGCTTCCACAGTCGGTTGTTTCATACATTCTTTTGCAATATTCCTTCCATCTTTCCAGAATTTCCTCTGTCTCTGTCAGGGTATTCCCCATCTCATCACAAATTACATTTAGCTTAGGTGTGACATTTCTCGTCAATGTCTTCATTTCTTTAAACATTTCACTATCTCTTCCACACCTCTGATGTTCTTCTATTCTTTCACAACAATCTTGTATGTATTGTTTTTTGTCTTTTCTTATGTTTCTTCGTACTTCTTTTGTTAAAGATATATATTATCTTTGTTGTTGTTTGTCACTCGCCATTGCGTTCATTTCTCTACATTGTTTTATCAGTTCTAGTGTACCTGCTGTGATCCATCTATTCTTTGTGTTTTCTTTACTGGAACCATGTCTTTAGCTGTTGTTACTAAGATATCTTTGGCCTGCGTAGCCAATTCATCTGGTGTCATCTCTTCCTGTACAGCCATCAGGATTTCGAAACGGTTCTTCACTTCTATACCGTATTGTTCTGGTATATTTGTAAGGTCAAAGCGGAGTGGTCTTGATCCCATAACTATCTTTTTTATCTTTATCTTCATGTCGGCTATTAATAACTCATGGTCCGTGTCACAATAAGCACTTGGTAAAGTTTTTGCTGATGTTATGCTTGACCTCCACCTTCTCTGCACTAAAATGTAATCTATTTGATTCCTGGTTTTCCCATCAGGTGATGTCCATGTGTAAAGTCTTCTTGGATGTTGATATCACACATAATTCAATGTAAATAACGAAACATGTCGATTTAGGGTTGCAAGATTCTGTAAAGTAAAAACCGGGACATTTTTCTCAGCCTGAACAAAGAAAAGCTGTTCGAGTATTATCATTAACTACTACTAAACAATAGCAGCAGCTGCCTTGTTTGTTTTGTCAGTTGTCATCAGTTTAGTTTATTTCGCATTAAGATAAAGGTTTTGTTCTTCGCTATTCTTACAGACTGACATAATTAGTTTTTTCCATTCTTTTTTGTGTTGTGGACAGTAATACTGTGTCATCAGCATATCTAATCTCTGGTATTTCATAACCTCCAATTGTTATGGCATCATAATATTTTTTGTCTACATCTTCTCTAACATTCTTCATTATATTTTCAGTATACAAGTTAAATAAGTAAGGCGACAATATGTACCTCTGACGGACCCCTTGTTTTATGTCAAACCAAGTTGTTGTTTCACCATTTATTCTTACTAGAATAGTTGGTCTATATACAGCAGTGATGTTAATTGTACCAAATCTGTTGTAAATCCCATTTTTCCATTATTTCCTAAAGTTTCTGGTGTTGTACACAATCAAATGCCTTCGAGTAGTCTATAAAAGATAAATATAGATTCACATTAAACTCTCTGTTTTTCCCTATTATTAATCTTATGATTAAATTATTGAATATCTGATCTCTTGATCCTCTTCCTTGCCTGAAACCAGCTTGGACCATATTGAATTCTTCTATTTTCTTACGAAGTCTACCCATTATGATTTTTAACAGAATTTTACTGGCATGGCTAATCAGGGCAACAGTTCTGTAGTGTGTGCATAATTTCAGGTTATCTTTTTTTGGCAGTGGTACGAATATAGTTCTTTTCCATTCTTTTGGCCAATACCTGAATGCCATATCTTTTTATTGGCAGAAATGCAGATGAAGTCACTGACAGCAATTATTCAGGAAAGACGCTGGCGATGGTTGGGA
>CM019706.1:23902775-23921839 GCA_009760885.1 Achatina immaculata | reverse complement strand
TCAGCGGTTCTCAACTTTTCTTGGCCGCGGACTCCATATTCGGTCGACACAACCGCTGTGGATACCTCGTTTAAAAACAACAAACAACAACAACAACAACAACCAACAACGCTATAAATAGAACGTACATGATGCTAAGATTTTTTAATGCAGTCAGTCCATTTACTAGTAGTTATTGAAGCAAGGACTTAGAACATTATTGGAAGCAAGGACTAGAACAGTTATTGGAAGCAAGGACTTTATAAACAGTTATTGGAAGCAAGGACTTAGAACAGTTATTGAAGCAAGGACTTAGAACAGTTATTGGAAGCAAGGACTCTATAAACAGTTATTGGAAGCAAGGAACAGTATTGGAAGCAAGGACTTAAAACAGTATTGGAAGCAAGGACTTCTTAGAACAGTTATTAGAAGCAAGGACTTAGAACAGTTATTGGAAGCAAGGACTTATAACAGTTTTGGAAGCAAGGACTTAGAACAGTTATTGGAAGCAAGGACTTATAACAGTATTAGAAGCAAGGACTTAGAACAGTTATTGGAAGCAAGGACTTATAACAGTTTAGAAGCAAGGACTTATAACAGTTATTGGAAGCAAGGACTTAGAACAGTTATTAGAAGCAAGGACTTAGAACAGTTATTGGAAGCAAGGACTTAGAACAGTTATTGGAAGCAAGGACTTAGAACAGTTATTAGAAGCAAGGACTTAGAACAGTTATTGAAGCAAGGACTTAGAACAGTTATGGAAGCAAGGACTTATAACGTTATTAGAAGCAAGGACTTATAAAAGTATTAGAAGCAAGGACTTATAACAGTTATTGGAAGCAAGGACTTAGAACAGTTATTGGAAGCAAGGACTTTAACAGTTATTAGAAGCAAGGACTTATAAAGTTATTAGAAGCAAGGACTTAGAACAGTTGTAGAAGCAAGGACTTATAACAGTTATTAGAAGCAAGGACTTATAACAGTATTGAGAAGCAAGGACTTATAACAGTTATTAGAAGCAAGGACTTATAACAGTTATTAGAAGCAAGGACTTATAACAGTTATTAGAAGCAAGGACTTATAACAGTTATTAGAAGCAAGGACTTATAACAGTTATTAGAAGCAAGGACTTAGAACAGTTATTGGAAGCAAGGACTTAGAACAGTTATTAGAAGCAAGGACTTAGAACAGTTATTGGAAGCAAGGACTTAGAACAGTTATTAGAAGCAAGGACTTAGAACAGTTATTGGAAGCAAGGACTTAGAACAGTTATTGGAAGCAAGGACTTAGAACAGTTATTGGAAGCAAGGACTTAGAACAGTTATTAGAAGCAAGGACTTAGAACAGTTATTAGAAGCAAGGACTTAGAACAGTTATTAGAAGCAAGGACTTAGAACAGTTATTAGAAGCAAGGACTTATAACAGTATTGGAGCAAGGACTTATAACCGTATTAGAAGCAAGGACTTATACAGTTATTAGAAGCAAGGACTATAACAGTTATTGGAAGCAAGGACTATAACAGTTATTAGAAGCAAGGACTTAGAACAGTTATTGGAAGCAAGGACTTAGAACAGTTATTGGAAGCAAGGACTTATAACAGTTTTAGAAGCAAGGACTATAACAGTTATTAGAAGCAAGGACTTATAACAGTTATTAGAAGCAAGGACTTATAACAGTTATTAGAAGCAAGGACTTAAACAGTTATTGGAAGCAAGGACTTATAACAGTTATTGGAAGCAAGGACTTAGAGAACAGTTATTAGAAGCAAGCAAGACTTAGAAACAGTTATTAGAAGCAAGGACTTAGAACAGTTATTGAAGAAAGGACTTATAACAGTTATAGAAGCAAGGACTTAACAGTTATTAGAAGCAAAGACTTAGAACAGTTATTGGAAGCAAGGCTTAACAGTTATAGAAGCAAGGACGGGATAACAGTTAAGAAGCAAGGACTTAGAACAGTTATTAGAAGCAAGGACTTAGAACAGTTATTAGAAGCAAGGACTTAGAACAGTTATTAGAAGCAAGGACTTAGAACAGTATTAGAAGCAAGGACTTAGAACAGTTATTAGAAGCAGGACTTAGAACAGTTATTAGAAGCAAGGACTTATAACAGGTTATTAGAAGCAAGGACTTAGAACAGTTATTAGAAGCAAGGACTTATAACGTTATTAGAAGCAAGGACTTATAACAGTTATTAGAAGCAAGGACTTATAACAGTATTAGAAGCAAGGACTTATAACAGTTTAGAAGCACGGACTAAACAGTTTTAGAAGCAAGGACTTATACAGTTATTAGAAGCAAGGACTTATAACAGTTATTAGAAGCAAGGACTTATAACAGTTAGAAGCAAGGACTTATAACAGTTAGAAGCAAGGACTTATAACAGTTATTAGAAGCAAGGACTTATAACAGTTATTAGAAGCAAGGACTTATAACAGTTATAGAAGCAAGGACTTAGAACAGTTATTAGAAGCAAGGACTTAGAACAGTTATTAGAAGCAAGGACTTATAACAGTTATTAGAAGCAAGGACTTAAACAGTTATTAGAAGCAAGGACTTAGAACAGTTATTAGAAGAGGACTAGACAGTATTAGAAGCAAGGAATTAGAACAGTTCTTAGAAGCAAGGACTTATAACAGTTATTAGGAAGCAAGGATTATAACAGTTATTAGAAGCAAGGACTTATAACAGTTATTAGAAGCAAGGACTTAGAACAGTTATTAGAAGCAAGGACTTAGAACAGTATTAGAAGCAAGGACTAGAACAGTTATTAGAAGCAAGGACTTAGAACAGTTATTAGAAGCAAGGACTTAACAGTATTAGAAGCAAGGACTTAACAGTTATTAGAAGCAAGGACTTAGAAACAGTTATTAGAAGCAAGGACTTAGAACAGTATTAGAAGCAAGGACTTATAACAGTTATTAGAAGCAAGGACTTATAACAGTTTAGAAGCAAGGACTTAAACAGTTATTAGAAGCAAGGACTTATAACAGTTATTAAGAAGCAAGGACTTATAACAGTTATAGAAGCAAGGACTTATAACAGTTATTAGAAGCAAGGACTTATAACAGTTATTAGAAGCAAGGACTTATAACAGTTATTAGAAGCAAGGATTAGGACAGTTATTAGAAGCAAGGACTTAGAACAGTTATTAGAAGCAAGGACTTATAACAGTTATTAGAAGCAAGGACTTAGAACAGTTATTAGAAGCAAGGACTTAGAACAGTTATTAGAAGCAAGGACTTAGGACAGTTATTAGAAGCAAGGACTTAGAACAGTTATTAGAAGCAAGGACTTAGAACAGTTATTAGAAGCAAGGACTTAGAACAGTTATTAGAAGCAAGGACTTATAACAGTTATTAGAAGCAAGGACTTATAACAGTTATTAGAAGCAAGGACTTAGAACAGTTATTAGAAGCAAGGACTTAGAACAGTTATTAGAAGCAAGGACTTAACAGTTATTAGAAGCAAGGACTTAGAACAGTTATTAGAAGCAAGGACTTATAACAGTTATTAGAAGCAAGGACTTAGAACAGTTATTAGAAGCAAGGACTTAGAACAGTTATTAGAAGCAAGGACTTAGGACAGTTATTGGAAGCAAGGACTTAGAACAGTTATTAGAAGCAAGGACTTAGAACAGTTATTAGAAGCAAGGACTTAGAACAGTTATTAGAAGCAAGGACTTAGAACAGTTATTAGAAGCAAGGACTTAGAACAGTTATTAGAAGCAAGGACTTAAACAGTATTAGAAGCAAGGATTATAACAGGATTAGAAGCAAGGACTTATAACAGTTATTAGAAGCAAGGACTTATAACAGTTATTAGAAGCAAGGACTTAGAACAGTTATTAGAAGCAAGGACTTAGAACAGTTATTAGAAGCAAGGACTTATAACAGTTATTAGAAGCAAGGACTTAGAACAGTTATTAGAAGCAAGGACTTAGAACAGTTATTAGAAGCAAGGACTTAGAACAGTTATTAGAAGCAAGGACTTAGAACAGTTATTAGAAGCAAGGACTTAGAACAGTTATTAGAAGCAAGGACTTAGAACAGTTATTAGAAGCAAGGACTTAGAACAGTTATTAGAAGCAAGGACTTAGAACAGTTATTAGAAGCAAGGACTTAGAACAGTTATTAGAAGCAAGGACTTAGAACAGTTATTAGAAGCAAGGACTTAGAACAGTTATTAGAAGCAAGGACTAGAACAGTTATTAGAAGCAAGGACTTAGAACAGTTATTAGAAGCAAGGACTTAGAACAGTTATTAGAAGCAAGGACTTAGAACAGTTATTAGAAGCAAGGACTTAGAACAGTTATTAGAAGCAAGGACTTATAACAGTTATTAGAAGCAAGGACTTATAACAGTTATTAGAAGCAAGGACTTAGAACAGTTATTAGAAGCAAGGACTTAGAACAGTTATTAGAAGCAAGGACTTAGAACAGTATTAGAAGCAAGGACTTATAACAGTTATTAGAAGCAAGGATAAAAGTTATTAGAAGCAAGGATTAGAACAGTTATTAGAAGCAAGGACTTAGAACAGTTATTAGAAGCAAGGACTTAGAACAGTTATTAGAAGCAGGACTCACAACAAATTCTGCAGGTATCGATAGCCACTCTGGTTATGTTATGCTTTAACCCGCATAACCATCTGCTGGTACTTCCAGCTTACACGTGCACGGAGGTTGCTCATGCGCAGTGAAACAAACACTCAGAACAGCAACAATCAATGTTCCCTCTAAGCTGAGGCTGTCAGAGATCGCTGACGCCCCCTTTTTCCCGTGGTTCATACAATTTTCCTGTCGCTCGGTAAAGACGCAGGCCAGCTGTAAATGTGAAACTTTCTGTTCAAAATTGTCCCATCACACATTATTACCCCACATTATTATCCCACACTATTAAAACACGTTATTACCCCACATTATTATCCCACACTATTAAAACACATTATTACCCCCACAATAATACCCCACATTACTACCCCACACTATTACCCCACGTTATTACCCCACATTATCACTGCACATTATTATCCCACATTATTACCACACACTATTACCCCACATTATTATCTCACATTATCACCCAACATTATTACCTCACATTATTACCACACATTATTATACCACATTACTATCCCACATTATTATCCCACATTATTATCTCACATGCAAAAGATATTTTTCCACACGCCCTTTGTTTTTTTTTTTAGAAGGAACATTGTATATTACCCATGACTACAGTAGTAATTACAACACATAATCTATGATTACAACAATATTTACAAAGCATAATATATGATTATAACATTAATTACAACACATAGTCTATGATTACAAAAATATTTACAAAACATAATCTATGATTACAACACTAATAACAACACATAGTCTATGATTACAACACAAATTGCAACGCATAATCTATAATTACAACACTAGTTACAGCACATAATCTATGATTACAACACTATTTACAAAACATAATCTATGATTACAACAACAATTACAACACATTACCTATGACAACAGCAACTGCACCACATTACCTATGACGACAACAACAATTACAACACATTACCTATGTCTACAACAACAATTATAACACATTACCTTTGACGACTATAACAATTGTAACACATTACCTATGAGGACAACAACAATTACGACATATTACCTATGACGAAAATATGGGCACTAACACCACATCCCTATGTGCCTCTAAGAAAACAGGATTACCTTTACCTTTACTTTAACTATGACGACAACAATTATATCACATTATCTATGACGACAATAACAGCTACAACTTATTACCCATGACTACAACAATAGTTACAACACATAATCTATGACTATAACAATAATAACAACACATTATATATGATGACAATAATAATTACAACACATTACCTATGACTACAACAATAACTACAACACATTATTCTATGACTACAACAATAACTACAACACATTATTCTATGACTACAACAATAACTAAATAACTACAACACATTATCCTATGACTACAACAATAACTACAACACATTACTCAATGACTACAACAATAACTACAACACATTACTCAATGACTACAACAATAACTACAACACATTATTCTATGACTACAACAATAACTACAACACATTATCCTATGACTACAACAATAACTACAACACATTATTCTATGACTACAACAATAACTACAACACATTATTCTATGACTACAGCAATAACTACAACACATTACTCAATGACTACAACAATAACTACAACACATTATCCTATGACTACAACAATAATTACAACACATTATTCTATGACTACAACAATAACTACAACACATTATTCTATGACTACAACAATAACTACAACACATTATTCAATGACTACAACAATAACTACAACACATTATTCTATGACTACAACAATAACTACAACACATTATTCTATGAGGACAGCAGGGCCACAAAAGTCTGAGTGCCTGAACTCTGGTCAGACAGAAGAGAGGCTGACACTTCTCTCCTATCACAACCACTGTTAGACTTAACACTTTTGATCCAAATAAACGATCTTTAATCTTTACTGAACACCCCATCCCCCCACACCCTCCCCACCCCCACAGTAAACGTAAAGCGTTTGGCCTCACCGCAAGTTAGTGTGGGAGATGTGTTCACTCATTCTATCAAGAGATATTCAATTTCTCCAGTTTTTCATGAAGGCTTGATCTAGTGTTTCAAGACTGGGATCTTTCGTGTTATATAGGCTGGAAAACAGACTGGAAAACAGACTGGAAAACAGACTTACGTAAAAGGCGATTTAACAACTCCTCTTTGTTTTCTTTCCGCGTAAGTTTCTTCTTTTATTTCTGACTGTGTTTGTGTGGCTGATGTCAGAGAATTGTATGTTTGTGTGACTGATGTCAGAAAGTTGTATGTTTGTATGACTGGTGTCAGAAAGTTGTATGTTTGTGTGACTGGTGTCAGAAAGTTGTAAGTTTGTGTGATTGATGTCAGAAAGTTGTATGTTTGTGTGACTGGTGTAAAAAAGTTGTATGTTTGTGTGACTGGTGTCAGAAAGTTGTATGTTTATGTGACTGTTGTCAGAAAGTTGTATGTTTGTGTGACTGGTGTCAAAAAGTTGTATGTTTGTGTGACTGGTGTCAGAAAGTTGTATGTTTATGTGACTGGTGTCAGAAAGTTGTATGTTTGTGTGACGGGTATCAGAAAGTTGTATGTTTGTGTGACTGATGTCAGAAAGTTGTATGTTTGTGTGACTGGTATCAGAAAGTTGTATGTTTGTGTGACTGGTGTCAGAAAGTTGTATGTTTGTGTGACTGATGTCAGAAAGTTGTATGCTTATGTGATTGATATCAGAAAGTTGTATGTTTGTGTGACTGATGTCATAAAGTTGTATGTTTGTGTGACTGGTGTCAGAAAGTTGTATGTTTGTGTGACTGATGTCAGAAAGCTGTATGCCTTCTTAGATTTTCTTGGGTAAATCCATTACCTTTCTAAGACAGTATATGTTCTTCCTATTAGTTGCTGCACGTATCGCAACTTTGGCAGAGGAGGGGAGGAGGGAGAGAAAGGAGACAGACAAACAGGCAGACAGACAGACAGACAGACAGACAGGCAGACAGACAGACAGAGGAGTATTTTAAACAAACTTTCAAAGTTACTAATGCGTAACTTCAGAGTACCGTTTTAGTTATGACACCCGCTCCACCGATAATAGTAATCTTCTTATGACCATTATTACCATCAAGTTGTCTCGCTGGTGACAGCTGTCCCACTGATAATGGTGTCACTCTAATGACAACTGTCCCACTGATAATGGTGTCACTCTGATGACAACTGTCCCACTGATAATGGTGTTTCTCTGATGACAACTGTCCCACTGATAATGGTGTCACTCTTATGACAACTGTCCCACTGATAATGATGTTTCTCTGATGACAACTGTCCTACTGATAATGGTGTCCCTCTGATGACAACTGTCCCAATGATAACGGGTGTCCCTCTGATAACAAATGTTCCACAGACAGAAAAAACGCTCGTTATGCCAATAATAGGCCACAGTATAATCTGTTGAGGAAAGGTGCTCACAAGTTTTAGTGATCTGTTCACCTATATCTGTTTCTTAGGTGTCTGGGATTTTTGTAACAATCTGTTGTGTGTAGCTAACTACGTGTAACAATCCGTTGTGTGTAGCTAACTACATGTAGTAATCTGTTGTGTGTAGCTAACTATGTGTAGTAGTCTGTTGTGTGTAACTAACTAAGTGTAGTAGTCTGTTGTGTGTAGCTAACTAAGTGTAGTAGTCTGTTGTGTGTAACTAACTAAGTGTAGTAGTCTGTTGTGTGTAGCTAAGTGTAGTAGTCTATTGTGTGTAACTATGTGTAGTAGTCTGTTGTGTGTAACTATGTGTAGTAGTCTGTTGTGTGTAACTATGTGTAGTAGTCTGTTGTATGTAGCTAACTAAGTGTAGTAGTCTGTTGTGTGTAACTATGTGTAGTAGTCTGTTGTGTGTAGCTAACTAAGTGTAGTAGTCTGTTGTGTGTAACTATGTGTAGTGTCTGTTGTATGTAGCTAACTAAGTGTAGTAGTCTGTTGTGTGTAGCTATGTGTAGTAGTCTGTTGTGTGTAACTATGTGTAGTAGTCTGTTGTGTGTAACTAAGTGTAGTAGTCTGTTGTGTGTAACTATGTGTAGTAGTCTGTTGTGTGTAGCTATGTGTAGTAGTCTGTTGTGGTAACTATGTGTAGTAGTTGTGTGTAACTATGTGTAGTAGTCTGTTGTGTGTAACTAAGTGTAGTAGTTGTTGTGTGTAACTATGTGTAGTAGTCTGTTGTGTGTAACTAAGTGTAGTAGTCTGTTGTTGTGTGTAACTATGTGTAGTAGTCTGTGTGTAACTAAGTGTAGTAGTCTGTTGTGTGTAACTAAGTGTAGTAGTCTGTGTGTGTAACTAAGTGTAGTAGTCTGTGTGTAGCTATGTGTAGTAGTCTGTTGTGTGTAACTATGTGTAGTAGTCTGTGGTGAACTAAGTGGTAGTCTGTTGTGTGTAACTATGTGTAGTAGTCTGTTGTGTGTAACTATGTGTAGTAGTCTGTGTGTAACTAAGTGTAGTAGTCTGTTGTGTGTAACTATGTGTAGTAGTCTGTTGTGTGTAACTGTGTAGTAGTCTGTTGTGTGTAACTATGTGTAGTAGTCTGTTGTGTAACTATGTGTAGTAGTCTGTTGTGTGTAACTATGTGTAGTAGTCTGTTGTGTGTAACTATGTGTAGTAGTGTCTGTGTGTGTAACTATGTGTAGAGTGTGCTGTGTGAACTAGTGTAGTAGTCTGTTGTGTGTAACTATGTGTAGTAGTCTGTTGTGTGTAACTAAGTGTAGTAGTCTGTTGTGTGTAACTAAGTGAGTAGTCTGTTGTGTGTAACTATGTGTAGTAGTCTGTTGTGTGTAACTAGTGTAGTAGTCTGTTGTGTGAACTATGTGTAGTAGTCTGTTGTGTGTAACTATGTGTAGTAGTAGTTGTGTGAACGTGTAGTAGTCTGTGTGTGTAACTAAGTGTAGTAGTCTGTTGTGTGTAACTATGTGTAGTAGTCTGTTGTGTGTAACTAAGTGTAGTAGTCTGTTGTGTGTAACTATGTGTAGTAGTCTGTTGTGTGTAACTAAGTGTAGTAGTCTGTTGTGTGTAACTAAGTGTAGTAGTCTGTTGTGTGTAACTAAGTGTAGTAGTCTGTTGTGTGTAGCTATGTGTAGTAGTCTGTTGTGTGTAACTATGTGTAGTAGTCTGTTGTGTGTAACTAAGTGTAGTAGTCTGTTGTGTGTAACTATGTGTAGTAGTCTGTTGTGTGTAACTATGTGTAGTAGTCTGTTGTGTGTAACTATGTGTAGTAGTCTGTTGTGTGTAACTAAGTGTAGTAGTCTGTTGTGTGTAACTATGTGTAGTAGTCTGTTGTGTGTAGCTAACTAAGTGTAGTAGTCTGTTGTGTGTAGCTATGTGTAGTAGTCTGTTGTGTGTAACTAAGTGTAGTAGTCTGTTGTGTGTAGCTAACTAAGTGTAGTAGTCTGTTGTGTGTAGCTATGTGTAGTAGTCTGTTGTGTGTAGCTATGTGTAGTAGTCTGTTGTGTGTAACTAAGTGTAGTAGTCTGTTGTGTGTAGCTAACTAAGTGTAGTAGTCTGTTGTGTGTAGCTATGTGTATGTAGTGTCTGTTGTGTGTAACTAAGTGTAGTAGTCTGTTGTGTGTAGCTATGTGTAGTAGTCTGTGTGTGTAGCTATGTGTAGTAGTTGTGTGTAGCTAACTAAGTGTAGTAGTCTGTTGTGTGTAGTATGTGTAGTAGTCTGTTGTGTGTAACTAGTGTAGTAGTCTGTTGTGTGTAGCTATGTGTAGTAGTCTGTTGTGTGTAGCTAACTAAGTGTAGTAGTCTGTTGTGTGTAACTAAGTGTAGTAGTCTGTTGTGTGTAGCTAACTAAGTGTAGTAGTCTGTTGTGTGTAGCTATGTGTAGTAGTCTGTTGTGTGTAACTAAGTGTAGTAGTCTGTTGTGTGTAGCTATGTGTAGTAGTCTGTTGTGTGTAGCTATGTGTAGTAGTCTGTTGTGTGTAGCTAACTAAGTGTAGTAGTCTGTTGTGTGTAGCTATGTGTAGTAGTCTGTTGTGTGTAACTAAGTGTAGTAGTCTGTTGTGTGTAGCTATGTGTAGTAGTCTGTTGTGTGTAGCTAACTAAGTGTAGTAGTCTGTTGTGTGTAACTAAGTGTAGTAGTCTGTTGTGTGTAGCTATGTGTAGTAGTCTGTTGTGTGTAACTAAGTGTAGTAGTCTGTTGTGTGTAACTAAGTGTAGTAGTCTGTTGTGTGTAACTAAGTGTAGTAGTCTGTTGTGTGTAACTAAGTGTAGTAGTTGTGGTGTAACTAAGTGTAGTAGTCTGTTGTGTGTAACTAAGTGTAGTAGTCTGTTGTGTGTAACTAAGTGTAGTAGTCTGTTGTGTGTAACTAAGTGTAGTAATCTGTTGTGTGTAGTAATCTGGTTGAATGTACTTGCTCCACGAATGAGCATGTCCGACTGTCTTGTTAGACCGCAGTATGTTCTATGAAATCTACACGAGTCAGTTCTCGGAAATGTTCTCTGGATGTTCTATCTGTCACTTGGCATGTAAGTTCTATAAATGCTATTCTCCTTGATTTACATCGACAATCTTCTCAACTTCTTTGTGAACTTTCACTCGTTTATTAAATCAGATATTATTTGTTTCTGATTGTCCAGGTAGCGGAGCCTATGAAGAGGTATTTGTTTGAACATGTGGTCTCGGAATATGACCATCAAAATTACGTTCACGTTTTCATGAATTTTTTATCAAAAGTTTTCCATAGTTTTCTACATAATTACTGATCTTTCATAGTTTTCTACATAATGACTGATCTTTCATAGTTTTCTACATAATTACTTATCTTTCATAGTTTTCTACATAATTACTGATCTTTCATAGTTTTCTACATAATTACTTATCTTTCATAGTTTTCTACATAATTACTGATCTTTCATAGTTTTCTACATAATTACTGATCTTTCATAGTTTTCTACATAATTACTTATCTTTCATAGTTTTCCACATAATGACTGATCTTTCATAGTTTTCCACATAATGACTGAACTTTCATAGTTTTCTACATAATTACTGATTTTCCTTAGTTTTCTATTAATGTCTTATCTTTCGTCGCCGTCAACACATCTGGGAAAATATCTTTTCATCCGTCACCAATTTTGCTGAGCCAAAAGTGTCCCTGAAAATAACGGGACAGTTGCGAGAGTCCCGTACCAGACGTTGTTAGTTTGATTGCTATTCTTTTCATGTTTCTGTTGGTGCGTTTTAAACGTTTAGTTTCTGCAAATGAACACAGTGTGAGACGGTGCGGGTGTGTGTCCCGTGCTCTGTGCCAACTCTGAAGTTTTCTGCTACCTCTTCTAAGTGTTACTGTTATCCTAGAAACTGATAACAGACGAGTACGTATCCCTGCTGTTCGATAACACACGCAGCACAGCCTGTTAATACACGGTTATCTGCAATGAAGAGTTTGTTCGTATCCTTTTTAATCAGCTATCACAGCAGATCCAATTTTTTTTAAGGCTCAGTAATTTTGACGAAATATTCACACACGGTAAACTTGTTGGTAAACTTGGCGACCGACGTAGTCAAGATAGCAGGAGAAAAGATGTGTTTATGTTCTGTTCTTGTTATATTGCTGTTTCTTACGAAAATGATCACGTGTTGATATGTTAGAGTGCATCAGCATCATCATCATCATCATCATCATCATCTAGTGCCGTGCCGGCAGACGTCTAAGGCCATGCAGAGTTCAATCCACTGATTTCGATCTTTGATGTTTCCATCAGCCGAGTAGTAACCTTTTGTTATGTCATCGTGTTAGACCCTCCATGACTGTTTGTTCCCTTGTCTTCGCCTGCCTCTCTTCCCATTATTTTCTATTCTTATGTGGTGTTTTCAAGCGCTCTCCTTCTCATATGGCCATTGAGTAATGACAGTTGCTTCTTGTTATGGATTTAATTCGGTTCCTTTCTACGTTTGCTTTTGTTAGATTTTCCATGTTTGTTATCTTAGCTCTCTTTAGTACTCTTAACATTCCCTGTTTGTTATCTTAGCTCTCATTGGTACTCTTAACATTCCCTGTTTGTTATCTTAGCTCTCTTTAGTACTCTTAACATTCCCTGTTTGTTATCTTAGCTGTCCTTGGTACTCTTAACATTCCATGTTTGTTATCTTAGCTCTCCTTGGTACTCTTAACATTCCCTGTTTGTTATCTTAGCTCTCATTGGTACTCTTAACATTCCCTGTTTGTTATCTTAGCTCTCATTGGTACTCTTAACATTCCCTGTTTGTTATCTTAGCTCTCATTGGTACTCTTAACATTCCCTGTTTGTTATCTTAGCTCTCATTGGTACTCTTAACATTCCCTGTTTGTTATCTTAGCTCTCCTTGGTACTCTTATATTCCATGTTTGTTATATTAGCTGTTCATGGTACTCTTAACAATCTTCCATGAAAGCACATCTCTATTGTTTCTAGAGATAGAAATTCAGACAGAAGAAAGTCTTGTTTGCTAGAGATAGAAACACAGACAGAAGAAAGTCTTGTTTGCTAGAGATAGAAATTCAGACAGAAGAAAGTCTTGTTTGCTAGAGATAGAAACACAGACAGAAGAAAGTCTTGTTTGCTAGAGATAGAAACACAGACAGAAGAAAGTCTTGTTTGCTAGAGATAGAAACACAGACAGAAGAAAGTCTTGTTTGATAGAGATAGAATCACAGACAGAAGAAAGTCTTGTTTAATAGAGATAGAAACACAGACAGAAGAAAGTCTTGATTGCTAGAGATAGAAACACAGACAGAAGAAAGTCTTGTTTGCTAGAGACAGAAACACAGACAGAAGAAAGTCTTGTTTGATAGGTATAGAAATACAAGCATAAGAAAGTCTTGTTTGCTAGAGATGGCTCAATCTCTTGTCGATGCTGACAACGTAAAATTGGAAGTGGAAGTTGCACAATTTTTCTAAAATTATTCCCTGAATGAAACCGGACAATTATATCTGACAAAAAAAAACTTATTATTATAAAGTGGGTAGAGGAGTCTGGTTTAGTTTTACAGAAAGAAAGAAAGAAAGAAAGAATCTTTTCGTAAAACTGAACCGGCCATTTTCATCTACATCTACTTCATCACTAGAGCCAGTTTTACCACAGTCGTCACTTCTCTTATTTCAACAAAACACGTTTATTCACTTTTCGTCCATTTAAAAAAAAAAAATTTTGTCACCATCATTATTCTTTCTTTCTTCTGCCTTTCTTTCTATGGAATTTAAAGCAGTGTGATTGTCTTATAAGATATAATAATAAGAGACATATTTTGTTTTCCTATCAGTTCTAATTACATTCCATCTTCTCACTTTTTTTTTTGGGGGGGGGGGTCGCTTGGTTTTTGTTTTTTCTTTTGAGTGTTTGTCTGCTAATTTTTGGGGGGTTTTTTTTTGCGATTTGTTAAAAATGTTGTTTTTGAGTTTTCCATCTTCTTTTTATTTTACACAGCGTCAAAATACTGTGCTGTTCGACTGTTTTCTATCAACATTCCTGTAACATACACAAGGAAGGCAATAATTTCAACATTTTCAACAATGATATAAAGATTAATTGCTACAGAAAACACTAAACCCCAGTCCTGAACTACCGACTTCTACAGCTGTCATGGCTGACATGTAGGCCACCAAATTTCACGGCACTTGCCAGACTGGATTGGAAACACAGTGTGTTAATTTGGCTGACAATGGCCAAATTAACGGCCAAACTGCACTCTATGCAGTATTTCGTTAAACGTATCGCTTTCTTGTTGCCAGATAATTACCCGGCACTGACTGGCGGATTTTGTATAGCAAACATTACTAACACTTATCAGTACCTGGACGAACATTAAAGTCGTTTGAGATCGGAAATGTTCATCTTTTTCAATAGAAAAGTTCTGTTCTACTGGTGCAAATATTTCAGAAGAAAGTTGGCTTTCAGTTTGTTTGTTTTTTGCGTGCGCATACATGTAGCACAGTTTGTATGTTATCATTTCTTCATCTTGTAGTTCCGCCACATGAACTCTCAATTTCACGAACATTAGAATATTCATAGCAAGCTCCACGTGGAACTAATGTTCCGAGTTTTGTGAGAGATAAGCAAGTCTAAGTATGTGATAATTTTAACTTCCATTCCAGCGCTACTTGTGCAAAAAATTATAGTCTACATTCCAGACTTGAATCAAAATATTTATAATCAACATTCTAAACCTAACTCTGCAACAGTTGTAGTCAATATTATAAACTTAATTCTACAACAATTATAGTCAAGATTATAAACTTAATTCTACAACAGTTATAGTCAATATTATAAATTTTATTCTACAACAGTTACAGTTAATATTATAAACTTAATCCTACAACAGTTATAGTCAAAACTATAAACTTAATCCTACAACAGTTATAGTCAAAACTATAAACTTAATCCTACAACAGTTATAGTCAAAGCTATAAACTTAATCCTACAACAGTTATAGTCAAAACTATAAACTTAATCCTACAACAGTTATAGTCAAAACTATAAACTTAATCCTACAACAGTTATAGTCAAAACTATAAACTTAATCCTACAACAGTTATAGTCAAAACTATAAACTTAATCCTACAACAGTTATAGTCAAAACTATAAACTTAATACAACAGTTATAGTCAAAATTATAAACTTAATCCTACAACAGTTATAGTCAAAACTAAACTTAATCCTACAACAGTTATAGTCAAAACTATAAACTTAATCCTACAACAGTTATAGTCAAAACTATAAACTTAATCCTACAACAGTTATAGTCAAAACTATAAACTTAATCCTACAACAGTTATAGTCAAAACTATAAACTTAATCCTACAACAGTTATAGTCAAAACTATAAACTTAATCCTACAACAGTTATAGTCAAAACTATAAACTTAATCCTACAACAGTTATAGTCAAAACTATAAACTTAATTCTACAACAGTTATAGTCAGGTTATAAACTTAATTCTGCAGCAGTTATAGTCAAGGTTATAAGCTTAACCCCGCAACAGCTACAAGCAAGATTCGACAAATTAACTTGCAAGAAGAAATTAAACCCTACTGAATGTTCTCATAATGAAATATTAAAACTCTGGCACTGATATTTTTTAAAAATCTATTTGTAATCTGTTCTTTGATTCCTGAAGATCGCCCACGTTTTGTCTGTCTTCCTCTTGTGTCTGCTTTTCCCATCTCCCATTCTTTAATCTTAGCTTGATTCTTCCTTCTCGCTGACAGCCGTAGCAATGTTGTGTCTTTGGAAACCTTCGCTCAGAGCTGAGATCCGGTTTTCCTACAGCTGGTCATGTTCTCTGTGGAACTTAAGAAAAGACCTAGAGTCGAGACTGACAAGTCTTGATCGCTGGAAAACTATGTTAATCAAGTTCAGATATAGCACAGGGTTGCCAACTGTTGGGGGGGGGGGGGTTGCAACTATTATACTGCTAAACTGATGTACAGAAAAAAAAAACTAGTAAGGACTAAGTCCTTTTGTGTACTGTGGGTCAAAATATTTGTAATTTTACATTTAAAACCAGATTTTAGAGCGTATTTAATGCACAGTTTAAGACCTATAATCCACTGCTATTTAGAATCTCTGTCATATATAATCTGACCATCTTTTCAAAGTTCAAATACGGGACACTAAGTCAAGCCGGGTTAAGGAAGGATAACAGAAATACGGAACACTAAGTCAAGCCGGGTTATGGAAGGGTAACACAAATACGGGACACTCAGTCAACCTGGATTATGGAAGGGTAACATAAATACGGGACACTCAGTCAACCTGGGTTATGGAAAGATAAAACTAAATATCCTTCTCCGTCTATCTACACAATACCGAAGTTCCCTTTTATTTCTGAATATGCGGCCATCAAAGAGGAGAATACGAGACAATATGGGACACATGTTTTAAAATAAAAATGTTTAGACGTCTCGACCAGCGTAGTACGATTCCTGAAAATACAGGACTGTTCTGTATAATATAATACGATTGATCACTTTATCGTAGGTTTGTTAGCATCTGACAATGGTGAACTTGAAATTATCTCGGCTGTCATGCTTAGATCTGTACGGCCATGTTTAGATCTGTACGGCCATGTTTAGATCTGTACGGCCATGTTTAGATCTGTACGGCCATGCGTAGATATGTAAGGCCATGCTTAGATCTGTACGGCCATGCTTAAATATTCATTTCTGGGGGCAGCGTTGTTGACTACATCCTGCCTCAAAATGCCAGAAGAAGCGGAAGTCAAAGTTCACGACATGACCTGTCTGAAGTAGATTCTGTAGTTTCTCCAGCTGATGTTTGCGCCCAAACAGCCGTGTCAAAGTTTCCCGCAGTCAGCGGTCCAAAGTTTCAACCTTTAATCGTTATAATAGGACATCTTTGAGCACAGCGTCAACCTTGAGCGTCCAGTTGCTCTGCTAAGCTTTCAGAGTTTTTATCTATAAAGCCCAGGATAGTCTACTTTGGTTTAAGATAATGGTCAAGGTCCCTAACTACCGAAGACTTTGATCTGTTTGCACGGCCAATGACGGACCTGGGTACCCCCTTTTGATGACCTCCACTTATCGCCGCTTGTGACGTGAGACAAAGTAGATAATCTAGACTTCCCTGGCACGTTACGCAACTCACTCAAACAGGAGCTCACCTTCACCTGCTTCCCTATCTTTCTGCTTGTTTGTTTTATTTTTTCCTGGTCTCTTTTTCTGTTCCAAGTTTTGCCAGCTTAAAAGCTTCGCAATATACACACAGCGGATTTGGGCAACTCTTTACTGTGAATGTTCGAAGGTCTTGACTTTCACGAAGACTTCATCTTCTTTTTTTGTGTGTGGTAACTTGCAGATGATTGCTTCCTGTCAATTTTTGAGATTGCGTGCGGCAATCAAGGTCATTGTTCAAGGTCATTGAAACAAAATATTTTGGGTTTAACGCATTAAAAAATAATAAATCTAAAGATACCTATGACTATTTTTTTATATCTCCGAGGTTCCAGAGTTGACATCACTTCCCGAGTTACTGCCAACACAACATGGAAACATGCTTCGGTCCCTACATTAAACTGATCATGATTGGGACCTAGCTAACTAGGGCCAGTAACAACTTTTTTCTACTTATAAAAGCGGGTACAATAAACACTGCTAAGAGTCTGGAAAATATAAGGTATGTGGGGACATGTATTAAGTATGTCAGTACCTGTATTAAGTATGTCAGTACCTGTATTAAGTATATGGGCACATGTATTAAGTATGTGGGAACCCGTATTAAGCATGTGGGGACCTGTATTAAGCACGTGGGGACCTGTATTAAGCATGTGGGGACCTGTATTAAGTATATGGGGACATGTATTAAGCATGTGAGGACATGTATTAAGTATATGGGGACATGTATTAAGTATGTGAGGACCTGTATTAAGTAAATGAGGACCTATATTAAGTAAGTGAGGACCTTATTAAGTATGTGAGGACCTGTATTAAGTATATGGGGACATGTATTTAGTATATGGGGACTTGTAATTAAGTATGTGAGTACCCGTATTAAGTAATTGGGCACTTGCATTAAGTATATGTTGATATTAGCTGTATGTGTTGATATTAGTTGTATGTGTTGATATTAGCTGTATGTGTTGATATTAGATGTATGTGTTGATATTAGTTGTATGTGTTGATGTTAGCTGTATGTGTTGATATTACCTGTATGTGCTGATATTAGTTGTATGTGCTGATGATAGTTGTATGTGTTGATATTAGCTGTATGTGTTGATATTAGCTGTATGTTGATATTAGTTGTATGTGTTGATATTAGTTGTATGTGTCTAGCTTAACAAAAAAATCACATTTGAGAACACTGACAACTATCTCATCTACCTTCCTATATCATTTATTAGTACAAGCTGATACGTGCTGAAAAGAAATATAGGAAACAGGTTGTATATAGATAAGGTGAAACAGTCAGGTGAATGACTGACAGGTGTATTCGGTTGTCACTGTCTTACTCAGTCATACATGTAACATCACTATCTTACTCAGTCATACATGTAACATCACTATTTACTCAGTCATACATGTAACATCACTATCTTACTCAGTCATACATGTAACATCACTATCTTACTCTACATGTAACATCACTATCTTACTCAGTCATACATGTAACATCACTATCTTACTCAGTCATACATGTAACATCACTATCTTACTCAGTCATACATGTAACATCACTGTCTTACTCAGTCATACATGTAACATCACTATCTTACTCAGTCATACATGTAACATCACTGTCTTACTCAGTCATACATGTAACATCACTGTCTTACTAAGTCATACATGTAACATCACTGTCTTACTCAGTCATACATGTAACATCACTGTCTTACTCAGTCATACATGTAACATCACTGTCTTACTCAGTCATACATGTAACATCACCCTAACCCAGTGCCCGTTATAGTG
>CM019706.1:23850436-23902675 GCA_009760885.1 Achatina immaculata | reverse complement strand
CGGGAGCTCCGTGGACTTTTACGTATCGTTTCGTGACATCTGGAAAAATGTACCAGCTAGTCTTTTTTTCCAGTTTGGCCACCATTGCCACCTGGCATAAAGGTAATGTGTTGTCACTGGGCAAAGTACCTGGTCACGTGACAGTTTTTTTTTTCAAGTGGATGTCTTGTCTTCTCTTGTCTGTTGTCACCCTGGAGCTGCGATTTGCTGCTCTATACAGTCAGTGTCATGAAGATGTAGAGGGACAGGATCGTGTCGACTTGTAATCGGGTCATGGCGGCTATTTTTCCAGTTCCTGAGTGCGGCTAAAATGCAGGGGGATGTGCAATATTTCTTCAGTAGGCTCCACCACCATGGGGACTTTGACGATCCATGGCCGCTAGCCAGACCGGGCCTGTTACTCGGAGTACCAACGGAGAGGCGGGCAGGGTTTTAGTCAGCTATCCTTTGGCAACCCTGGCGCCAGCATGTCAGGTATGGGTCGCCAACCCTGGCGCCAGCATGTCAGGTATGGGTCGTCGATTGCCAAAAGGAACAGTGGTTGGAAAGATATATACAGAACGAAGAAAGACAACTGGACAAAATATTTCAATAAATACAAGTATTTATTACGCCCCCTTCTGAAAGGCTATTCAGAGAACGGGCTGTTTTATAGTTTATCGAAGACAAGTCAATACCTCCAGGCGTTCCATTCATAAATGCAACATGAAATCTTTGGGCACATACTGAAAGATCAAAATATGGCATTATACGCCTGTATTAGCAGTGCTTATATAACTAGAAACTGACATCATGAAGCTAAATAGCACTACTACGTAAAGGTAAAAAAGGTAAAGGTAAAGGTAATCCTGTCGTGCCTTAGAGGCACATAGGGATATGGTGTTAGCTGTAGAAATGGGTACCCGACTTCTTCTGGAGTTTGGGGAAGGAAAGACTACCACGTATACTAAAAAATATTTTTTATTGGCTCTCGGTATATGAATTCCTATTAGAGAAGTCTCGATATACAGAAAATCTGTTTTATGAATTTTCTCTATCTGTAGGTTATTTCTAGATAGCTGTCCATTTCTAGAAAGAGGTATTACCTTGCACGGTCTATGTTTTCATTTTCTATCTTGTTTTCCTCTTTTCCGAAAGTTTCAGGGTAATCATTGTTGCATCATTTTCTTTTATTTTCACTGCCATTGATTTACTGTGATCAGCCATATTTGAGTTACTGTACTGATGCCCCTATTTGCCTCGTTTATATTGCTCATGAACAAGAAGCCCTTCGCAGCCTGAAACATCATCAGTGAAGTCAAAAACGCTCATCACAATCAGCATTATCTGGATTACTAAGAAGTCCATCCTTGTGTTTACCTTGGACATTTCTCTTTATAGATAGTTCCGTTATGTGTTTTGCTTACGTTGCTTTTGTTCTGTTTGACTTTTCTGATGCTTCTGTTTGTGTGTGTGTACGGTTATATTGTATAAGTACAGTGTAGATGATATGTTGTCTCTGTTCCGTTTTGATGATAATGTTGTCTCTTTTCCATTTTGATGATTATTTTGTCTCTGTTCTGTTTTGCTGATGATGTTGTCTCTTTTCCGTTTAGATGATTATGTTGTCTCTGTTCTGTTTTGATGATAATGTTGTCTCTTTTCTGTTTTGATGATTATGTTGTCTCTGTTCTGCGTATATGATGTTGTTCCTGTTCACTGTAGACGATTATGTTACCTCTGTTATGTTACATGATTATGTTATCCGTGTTCTGTAACAAATGTGACACAAATACAACTCTTAAATATTTTATTTTGACACAAATACAGCACTTAAATATTTTATTTAATAAATATTTTCCTGCTGTTCAGCATCCTTTCTGCCCCCCCCCTCCCAATGTTCAGGCATCTTACAAAGGAACACATTTAAGTCATGTGGTTCTCTGCCAGAACATAACCAAGTAAACAAGATATGTTTTATCTTATTTCTCATAATCATTATATAAAGTAAACAAATGTTCACCTGGATGTGAGATGCCAGTAGAAGTTTTTTCAGTTGTGTTTTCCCTCCATTCACAATCTGGGTCACCCAGTTCTTGCCCATTCGTCCTTCCGTCGCCATCTGAATCTTTTCGGCACAGATCTAGCGTCCACTTCTAAAAATTGACATTTACATCCAAGGTCATAGACTTGACAGCATGGTCAAGATGTACATATAAATTTATCATTTTGAAATTCAGGACTGAAAGATGAAAATATGTCTACTCAGTACTAATGAAAATGATGTTAACAGTGTTTATATTTCTCACCACCCAAAACCAGCACCAGCACCACCACACACATATGCACATACGCACATTCACATACATACACACATATATATACACATACACATTCACATACATACACACATATATACACTCATACACACATACGCACAAACACACATTCACATACATACACATATATACACACATACACACATACACACATTCACATACATACACACATATATACACACACATACGCACATACACACATTCACATACATACACACATACACACAGACATGCATACAGACATACACACATATTAGCAGTGCTTATATAACTAGAAACTGACATCATGAAGCTAAATAGCACTACTACGTAAAGGTAAAAAGGTAAAGGTAAAGGTAATCCTGTCGTGCCTTAGAGGCACATAGGGATATGGTGTTAGCTGTAGAAATGGGTACCCGACTTCTTCTGGAGTTTGGGGAAGGAAAGACTACCACGTATACTAAAAAATATTTTTTATTGGCTCTCGGTATATGAATTCCTATTAGAGAAGTCTCGATATACAGAAAATCTGTTTTATGAATTTTCTCTATCTGTAGGTTATTTCTAGATAGCTGTCCATTTCTAGAAAGAGGTATTACCTTGCACGGTCTATGTTTTCATTTTCTATCTTGTTTTCCTCTTTTCCGAAAGTTTCAGGGTAATCATTGTTGCATCATTTTCTTTTATTTTCACTGCCATTGATTTACTGTGATCAGCCATATTTGAGTTACTGTACTGATGCCCCTATTTGCCTCGTTTATATTGCTCATGAACAAGAAGCCCTTCGCAGCCTGAAACATCATCAGTGAAGTCAAAAACGCTCATCACAATCAGCATTATCTGGATTACTAGAAGTCCATCCTTGTGTTTACCTTGGACATTTCTCTTTATAGATAGTTCCGTTATGTGTTTTGCTTACGTTGCTTTTGTTCTGTTTGACTTTTCTGATGCTTCTGTTTGTGTGTGTGTACGGTTATATTGTATAAGTACAGTGTAGATGATTATGTTGTCTCTGTTCCGTTTTGATGATAATGTTGTCTCTTTTCCATTTTGATGATTATTTTGTCTCTGTTCTGTTTTGCTGATGATGTTGTCTCTTTTCCGTTTAGATGATTATGTTGTCTCTGTTCTGTTTTGATGATAATGTTGTCTCTTTTCTGTTTTGATGATTATGTTGTCTCTGTTCTGCGTATATGATGTTGTTCCTGTTCACTGTAGACGATTATGTTTACCTCTGTTATGTTACATGATTATGTTATCCGTGTTCTGTAACAAATGTGACACAAATACAACTCTTAAATATTTTATTTTGACACAAATACAGCACTTAAATATTTTATTTAATAAATATTTTCCTGCTGTTCAGCATCCTTTCTGCCCCCCCCCTCCCAATGTTCAGGCATCTTACAAAGGAACACATTTAAGTCATGTGGTTCTCTGCCAGAACATAACCAAGTAAACAAGAATATGTTTTATCTTATTTCTCATAATCAGTTATATAAAGTAAACAAATGTTCACCTGGATGTGAGATGCCAGTAGAAGTTTTTTCAGTTGTGTTTTCCCTCCATTCACAATCTGGGTCACCCAGTTCTTGCCCATTCGTCCTTCCGTCGCCATCTGAATCTTTTCGGCACAGATCTAGCGTCCACTTCTAAAAATTGACATTTACATCCAAGGTCATAGACTTGACAGCATGGTCAAGATGTACATATAAATTTATCATTTTGAAATTCAGGACTGAAAGATGAAAATATGTCTACTCAGTACTAATGAAAATGATGTTAACAGTGTTTATATTTCTCACCACCCAAAACCAGCACCAGCACCACCACACACATATGCACATACGCACATTCACATACATACACACATATATATACACACATACACACATTCACATACATACACACATATATACACTCATACACACATACGCACAAACACACATTCACATACATACACATATATACACACATACACACATACACACATTCACATACATACACACATATATACACACACATACGCACATACACACATTCACATACATACACACATACACACAGACATGCATACAGACATACACACATATAAAACACATATACACTCATACACTCATACACATGAACACATATACACACATGCACATTCGCACATATACACACACATACACACATAAACACATACACACACGTACACACATACAACACACACCTTTTTGTTAATTTGTGAAATTTTATTAAAATAATTTTCAAAAATGAAGGGATAATAATCTCACGAGCTGTTTCTCTTCAACCTGTCATTCTTATTAGATGTTGCTCTGAGATCAGTTGCTTGTTCAGAGACCTTTAACAAAGGCAGGAATGGAAGTGGTTTAAATAAAGCTAACATGAACGCGTTAAACGCCAATTTATCTGAAACTAAATTTGACTTTAAAAAAATTTTAGCAGCGATTTTTTTTACCCGTTTATGTTATTCTGGTTGACGTGTTAAATTTTGACAGTTAATAGTTCTGTTAAAATATTTAGAGTGGGAAAAATGACCAAGCGCAATATTTGTATAATCATTATTTTAAAAAAATAATCACCCATTAAGAATCTTAACTGGGTTTTCTTGTGTGCGTATAAGATGGAGATGAAGACAGTTGTCCGGCGAGACAGTCAGCCTGATATACCAGGGTTAGTGTCAGTGAACCAAAGCTGATATGCTAGGGTTAGTGTCAGTGAACCAAAGCTGATATGCTAGGGTTAGTGTCAGTGAACCAAAGCTGATATGCCAGGGTTAGTGTCAGTGAACCTTAGCTGATATACCAGGGTTAGTGTCAGTGAACCTTAGCTGATATGCCAGGGTTAGTGTCAATGAACTATAGCTGATATGCGAGGGTTAGTGTCAGTGAACTATAGCTGATATGCCAGGGTTAGTGTCAGTGAACTATAGCTGATATGCCAGGGTTAGTGTCAGTGAACTATAGCTGATATGCCAGGGTTAGTGTCAGTGAACCATAGCTGATATGCCAGGGTTAGTGTCAGTGAACTATAGCTGATATGCCAGGGTTAGTGTCAGTGAACTATAGCTGATATGCCAGGGTTAGTGTCAGTGAACTATAGCTGATATGCCAGGGTTAGTGTCAGTGAACCATAGCTGATATGCCAGGGTTAGTGTCAGTGAACCATAGCTGATATGCCAGGGTTAGTGTCAGCGACCCATAGCTGATATGCCAGGGTTAGTGTCAGTGAACCATAGCTGATATGCCAGGGTTAGTGTCAGTGAACCATAGCTGATATGCCAGGGTTAGTGTCAGTGAACTTTAGCTGATATGCCAGGGTTAGTGTCAGTGAACCTTAGCTGATATGCCAGGGTTAGTGTCAGTGAACCATAGATGATATGCCAGGGTTAGTGTCAGTGAACCTTAGCTGATATACCAGGGTTAATGTCAGTGAACCACAGCTGATATGCCAGGGTTAGTGTCAGTGAACCTTAGCTGATATGCCAGGGTTAGTGTCAGCGACCCATAGCTGATATGCCAGGGTTAGTTTCAGTGAACCTTAGCTGATATGCCAGGGTTAGTTTCAGTGAACCTTAGCTGATATGCCAGGGTTAGTGTCAGTGAACTATAGCTGATATGCCAGGGTTAGTGTCAGTGAACCATAGCTGATATGTCAGGGTTAGTGTCAGTGAACTATAGCTGATATGCTAGGGTTAGTGTCAATGAACCATAGCTGATATGCCAGGGTTAGTGTCACTGAACTATAGCTGATATGCCAGGGTTAGTGTCAGTGAACTATAGCTGATATGTCAGTGTTACTGTCAGTGAACTATAGCTGATATGCCAGGGTTAGTGTCAGTGAACCATAGCTGATATGCCAGGGTTAGTTTCAGTGAACCTTAGCTGATATGCCAGGGTTAGTGTCAGTGAACTATAGCTGATATGTCAGTGTTGGTGTCAGTGAACTATAGCTGATATGCCAGGGTTAGTGTCAGTGAACTATAGCTGATATGCCAGGGTTAGTGTCAGTGAACTATAGCTGATATGCCAGGGTTAGTGTCAGTGAACTATAGCTGATATGCCAGGGTTAGTGTCAGTGAACCATAGCTGATATACCAGGGTTAGTGTCAGTGAACCTTAGCTGATATGCCAGGGTTAGTGTCAGTGACCCTTAGCTGATATGCCAGGGTTAGTGTCAGTGAACTATATCTGATATGCCAGGGTTGGGGTAAGCGACCCATAGCTGATATGCCAGGGTTAATGTCAGTGAACTATAGCTGATAGGCCAGGGTTAGTGTCAGTGAACTGTAGCTGATATGACAGTGTTAGTGTCAGTGAACTATAGCTGATATGTCAGGGTTAGTGTCAGTGAACCTTAGCTGATATGCCAGGGTTAGTGTCAGTGAACCTTAGCTGATATGTCAGGGTTAGTGTCAGTGAACTATAGCTGATATGTCAGTGTTACTGTCAGTGAACTATAGCTGATATGCCAGGGTTAGTGTCAGTGAACCATAGCTGATATGCCAGGGTTAGTTTCAGTGAACCTTAGCTGATATGCCAGGGTTAGTGTCAGTGAACTATAGCTGATATGTCAGTGTTAGTGTCAGTGAACTATAGCTGATATGCCAGGGTTAGTGTCAGTGAACCATAGCTGATATGCCAGGGTTAGTTTCAGTGAACTATAGCTGATATGCTAGGGTTAGTGTCAGTGAACCATAGCTGATATGCCAGGGTTAGTGTCAGTGAACTATAGCTGACATGCTAGGGTTAGTGTCAGTGAACCATAGCTGATATGCCAGGGTCAGTGTCAGCGACCGATAACTGATATGCCAGGGTCAGAGTCAGTGAACCATAGCTGATATGCCAGGGTTAGTGTCAATGACCCATAGCTGATATGCCAGGGTTAGTGTGAGTGAACCATAGCTGATATGCCAGGGTTAGTGTCAGTTAAATATAGCTGATATGGCAGGGTTAGTGTCAGCGACCTATAGCTGATATGCCAGGGTTAGTTTCAGTGAACCATAGCTGATATACCAGGGTTAGTGCCAGTGAAACATAGCTGATATGCCAGGGTTAGTGTCAGTGAACCATAGCTGATATGCCAGGGTTAGTGTCAGCGACCCATACCTGATATACCATGGTTAGTGTCAGTGAACTATAACTGATATGCCAGGGTCAGTGTCAGTGAACTTTAGCTGATATGCCAGGGTTAGTGTCAGTGAACTATAGCTGATATGCCATGGTTAGTATCAGTGAACTATAGCTGATATGCCAGGGTTAGTGTCAGTGAACTATAGCTGATATGCCAGGGTTAGTGTCAGTGAACTATAGCTGATATGCCATGGTTAGTGTCAGTGAACCATAGCTGATATGCCAGGGATAGTGTCAGTGAACCTTAGCTGATATGCCAAGGTTAGTGTCAGTGAACCTTAGCTGATATGCCAGGGTTAGTGTCAGTCAACCTTAGCTGATATGCCAGGGTTAGTGTCAGTGAACTATATCTGATATGCCAGGGTTGGGGTAAGCGACCCATAGCTGATATGCCAGGGTTAATGTCAGTGAACTATAGCTGATAGGCCAGGGTTAGTGTCAGTGAACTATAGCTGATATGTCAGGGTTAGTGTCAGTGAACTATAGCTGACATGTCAGTGTTAGTGTCAGTGAACTATAGCTGATATGGCAGTGTTAGTGTCAGTGAACTATAGCTGATATGTCAGGGTTAGTGTCAGTGAACCTTAGCTGATATGCCAGGGTTAGTGTCAGTGAACCTTAGCTGATATGTCAGGGTTAGTGTCAGTGAACTATAGCTGATATGTCAGTGTTAGTGTCAGTGAACTATAGCTGATATGCCAGGGTTAGTGTCAGTGAACCATAGCTGATATGCCAGGGTTAGTTTCAGTGAACCTTAGCTGATATGCCAGGGTTAGTGTCAGTGAACTATAGCTGATATGTCAGGGTTAGTGTCAGTGAACTATAGCTGATATGTCAGTGTTAGTGTCAGTGAACTATAGCTGATATGCCAGGGTTAGTTTCAGTGAACCATAGCTGATATGCCAGGGTTAGTTTCAGTGAACTATAGCTGATATGCTAGGGTTAGTGTAAGTGAACCATAGCTGATATGCCAGGGTTAGTGTCAGTGAACTATAGCTGATATGCTAGGGTTAGTGTCAGTGAACCATAGCTGATATGCCAGGGTCAGTGTCAGTGACCCATAACTGATATGCCAGGGTCAGTGTCAGTGAACCATAGCTGATATGCCAGGGTTAGTGTCAATGACCCATAGCTGATATGCCAGGGTTAGTGTGAGTGAACCATAGCTGATATGCCAGGGTTAGTGTCAGTTAAATATAGCTGATATGCCAGGGTTAGTGTCAGCGACCCATAGCTGATATGCCAGGGTTAGTGTCAGTGAACCATAGCTGATATACCAGGGTTAGTGCCAGTGAACCATAGCTGATATGCCAGGGTTAGTGTCAGCGAACTATAGCTGATATGTCAGGGTTAGTGTCAGTGAACTATAGCTGATATGTCAGTGTTAGTGTCAGTGAACTATAGCTGATATGCCAGGGTTAGTGTCAGTGAACCATAGCTGATATGCCAGGGTTAGTTTCAGTGAACCTTAGCTGATATGCCAGGGTTAGTGTCAGTGAACTATAGCTGATATGTCAGGGTTAGTGTCAGTGAACTATAGCTGATATGTCAGTGTTAGTGTCAGTGAACTATAGCTGATATGCCAGGGTTAGTTTCAGTGAACCATAGCTGATATGCCAGGGTTAGTTTCAGTGAACTATAGCTGATATGCTAGGGTTAGTGTAAGTGAACCATAGCTGATATGCCAGGGTTAGTGTCAGTGAACTATAGCTGATATGCTAGGGTTAGTGTCAGTGAACCATAGCTGATATGCCAGGGTCAGTGTCAGTGACCCATAACTGATATGCCAGGGTCAGTGTCAGTGAACCATAGCTGATATGCCAGGGTTAGTGTCAATGACCCATAGCTGATATGCCAGGGTTAGTGTGAGTGAACCATAGCTGATATGCCAGGGTTAGTGTCAGTTAAATATAGCTGATATGCCAGGGTTAGTGTCAGCGACCCATAGCTGATATGCCAGGGTTAGTGTCAGTGAACCATAGCTGATATACCAGGGTTAGTGCCAGTGAACCATAGCTGATATGCCAGGGTTAGTGTCAGCGAACTATAGCTGATATGCCAGGGTTAGTGTCAGTGAACCATAGCTGATATGCCAGGGTTAGTGTCAGTGAACTATATCTGATATGCCAGGGTTAGTGTCAGTGAACCATAGCTGATATGCCAGGGTTAGTGTCAGTGAACCATAGCTGATATACCAGGGTTAGTGTCAGTGAACCAGAGCTGATATACCAGGGTTAGTGCCAGTAAACTATAGCTGATATGCCAGAGTTAGTGTCAGTGAACCATAGCTGATATGCCAGGGTTAGTGTCAGTGAACCATAGCTGATATGCCAGGGTTAGTGACAGTGAACTATAGCTGATATGCCAGGGTTAGTGTCATTGAACCATAGCTGATATACCAGGGTTAGTGTCAGTGAACCATAGCTGATATACCAGGGTTAGTGTCAGTGAACCATAGCTGATATGGCAGTGTTAATGCCAGTGAACCATAACTGATATGACAGGGTTAGTGTAAGTGAACTATAGCTAATATGCCAGGGTTGGGGTAAGCGACCCATACTGATATGCCAGGGTTAGTGTCAGTGAACCATAGCTGATATTCAAGGATTGGTGTCAGTGAACTATAGCTGATATGCCAGGGTTAGTGTCAGTGAACTATAGCTGATATGCCAGGGTTAGTGTCAGTGAATCATAGCTGATATGCCAGGGTTAGTGTCAGTGAACCATAGCCGATATGCCAGGGTTAGTTTCAGTGAACTATAGCTGATATGCCAGGGTTAGTGTCAGTGAACTATAGCTGATATGCCAGGGTTAGTGTCAGTGAACTATAGCTGATATGCCAGGGTTAGTGTCAGTGAACTATAGCTGATATGCCAGGGTTAGTGTCAGTGAACCATAGCTGATATGCCAGGGTAAGTGTCAGTGAACCATAGCTGATATGTTAGGATTGGTGTCAGTGAACTATAGCTGATATGCCAGGGTTAGTGTCAGTGAACTATAGCTGATATGCCAGGGTTAGTGTCAGTGAATCATAGCTGATATGCCAGGGTTAGTGTCAGTGAACCATAGCCGATATGCCAGGGTTAGTTTCAGTGAACTATAGCTGATATGCCAGGGTTAGTGTCAGTGAACTATAGCTGATATGCCAGGGTTAGTGTCAGTGAACTATAGCTGATATGCCAGGGTTAGTGTCAGTGAACTATAGCTGATATGCCAGGGTTAGTGTCAGTGAACCATAGCTGATATGCCAGGGTAAGTGTCAGTGAACCATAGCTGATATGTTAGGGTTAGTGTCAGTGAACCATAGCTGATATGCCAGGGTTAGTGTCAGTGAACTATAGCTGATATGTTAGGGTTAGTGTCAGTGAACCATAGCTGATATGCCAGGGTTAGTGTCAGTGAACTATAGCCGATATGCTAGGGTTAGTGTCAGTGAACCATAGCTGATATGCCAGGGTCAGTGTCAGCGACCCATAACTGATATGCCAGGGTCAGTGTCAGTGAACCATAGCTGATATGCCAGGTTTAGTGTCAATGACCCATAGCTGATATGCCAGGGTTAGTGTGAGTGAACCATAGCTGATATGCCAGGGTTAGTGTCAGTGAAATATAGCTGATATGCCAGGGTTAGTGTCAGCGACCCATAGCTGATATGCCAGGGTTAGTGTCAGTGAACCATAGCTGATATACCAGGGTTAGTGCCAGTGAACCATAGCTGATATGCCAGGGTCAGTGTCAGTGAACTTTAGCTGATATGCCAGGGTTAGTGTCAGTGAACTATAGCTGATATGTCATGGTTAGTATCAGTGAACTATAGCTGATATGCCAGGGTTAGTGTCAGTGAACTATAGCTGATATGCCAGGGTTAGTGTCAGTGAACCATAGCTGATATGCCAGGGTTAGTGTCAGTGAACCATAGCTGATATGCCAGGGATAGTGTCAGTGAACCTTAGCTGATATGCCAAGGTTAGTGTCAGTGAACCTTAGCTGATATGCCAGGGTTAGTGTCAGTGAACTATAGCTGATATGTCAGTGTTAGTGTCAGTGAACTATAGCTGATATGCCAGGGTTAGTGTCAGTGAACCATAGCTGATATGCCAGGGTTAGTTTCAGTGAACCTTAGCTGATATGCCAGGGTTAGTGTCAGTGAACTATATCTGATATGCCAGGGTTGGGGTAAGCGACCCATAGCTGATATGCCAGGGTTAATGTCAGTGAACTATAGCTGATAGGCCAGGGTTAGTGTCAGTGAACTATAGCTGATATGTCAGGGTTAGTGTCAGTGAACTATAGCTGACATGTCAGTGTTAGTGTCTGTGAACTATAGCTGATATGGCAGTGTTAGTGTCAGTGAACTATAGCTGATATGTCAGGGTTAGTGTCAGTGAACCTTAGCTGATATGCCAGGGTTAGTGTCAGTGAACCTTAGCTGATATGTCAGGGTTAGTGTCAGTGAACTATAGCTGATATGTCAGTGTTAGTGTCAGTGAACTATAGCTGATATGCCAGGGTTAGTGTCAGTGAACCATAGCTGATATGCCAGGGTTAGTTTCAGTGAACCTTAGCTGATATGCCAGGGTTAGTGTCAGTGAACTATAGCTGATATGTCAGGGTTAGTGTCAGTGAACTATAGCTGATATGTCAGTGTTAGTGTCAGTGAACTATAGCTGATATGCCAGGGTTAGTTTCAGTGAACCATAGCTGATATGCCAGGGTTAGTGTCAGTGAACTATAGCTGATATGCTAGGGTTAGTGTCAGTGAACCATAGCTGATATGCCAGGGTTAGTGTCAGTGAACTATAGCTGATATGCCAGGTTAGTGTCAGTGAACCATAGCTGATATGCCAGGGTCAGTGTCAGTGACCCATAACTGATATGCCAGGGTCAGTGTCAGTGAACCATAGCTGATATGCCAGGGTTAGTGTCAATGACCCATAGCTGATATGCCAGGGTTAGTGTGAGTGAACCATAGCTGATATGCCAGGGTTAGTGTCAGTTAAACATAGCTGATATGCCAGGGTTAGTGTCAGCGACCCATAGCTGATATGCCAGGGTTAGTGTCAGCGACCCATAGCTGAAATGCCAGGGTTAATGTCAGTGAAATATAGCTGATATGCCAGGGTTAGTGCCAGTGAACCATAGCTGATATGCCAGGGTTAGTGTCAGTGAACTATAGCTAATATGCCAGGGTTAGTGTCAGTGAACTATAGCTGATATGCCAGGTTTAGTGTCAGTGAACTATAGCTAATATGCCAGGGTTGGGGTAAACGACCCATACTGATATGCCAGGGTTAGTGTCAGTGAACCATAGCTGATATGCAAGGATTGGTGTCAGTGAACTATAGCTGATATGCGAGGGTTAGTGTCAGTGAACTATAGCTGATATGCCAGGGTTAGTGTCAGTGAACTATAGCTGATATGCCAGGGTTAGTGCCAGTGAACTATAGCTGATATGCCAGGGTTAGTGTCAGTGAACCATAGCTGATATACCAGGGTTAGTGTCAGTGAACCTTAGCTGATATGCCAGGGTTAGTGTCAGTGACCCTTAGCTGATATGCCAGGGTTAGTGTCAGTGAACTATATCTGATATGCCAGGGTTGGGGTAAGCGACCCATAGCTGATATGCCAGGGTTAATGTCAGTGAACTATAGCTGATAGGCCAGGGTTAGTGTCAGTGAACTGTAGCTGATATGACAGTGTTAGTGTCAGTGAACTATAGCTGATATGTCAGGGTTAGTGTCAGTGAACCTTAGCTGATATGCCAGGGTTAGTGTCAGTGAACCTTAGCTGATATGTCAGGGTTAGTGTCAGTGAACTATAGCTGATATGTCAGTTTTAGTGTCAGTGAACTATAGCTGATATGCCAGGGTTAGTGTCAGTGAACCATAGCTGATATGCCAGGGTTAGTTTCAGTGAACCTTAGCTGATATGCCAGGGTTAGTTTCAGTGAACTATAGCTGATATGCTAGGGTTAGTGTCAGTGAACCATAGCTGATATGCCAGGGTTAATGTCAGTGAACTATAGCTGACATGCTAGGGTTAGTGTCAGTGAACCATAGCTGATATGCCAGGGTTAGTGTCAGTGAACCATAGCTGATATACCAGGGTTAGTGCCAGTGAAACATAGCTGATATGCCAGGGTTAGTGTCAGTGAACCATAGCTGATATGCCAGGGTTAGTGTCAGCGACCCATACCTGATATACCATGGTTAGTGTCAGTGAACTATAACTGATATGCCAGGGTCAGTGTCAGTGAACTTTAGCTGATATGCCAGGGTTAGTGTCAGTGAACTATAGCTGATATGTCATGGTTAGTATCAGTGAACTATAGCTGATATGCCAGGGTTAGTGTCAGTGAACTATAGCTGATATGCCAGGGTTAGTGTCAGTGAACTATAGCTGATATGCCATGGTTAGTGTCAGTGAACCATAGCTGATATGCCAGGGATAGTGTCAGTGAACCTTAGCTGATATGCCAAGGTTAGTGTCAGTGAACCTTAGCTGATATGCCAGGGTTAGTGTCAGTGAACTATAGCTGATATGTCAGTGTTAGTGTCAGTGAACTATAGCTGATATGCCAGGGTTAGTGTCAGTGAACCATAGCTGATATGCCAGGGTTAGTTTCAGTGAACCTTAGCTGATATGCCAGGGTTAGTGTCAGTGAACTATATCTGATATGCCAGGGTTGGGGTAAGCGACCCATAGCTGATATGCCAGGGTTAATGTCAGTGAACTATAGCTGATAGGCCAGGGTTAGTGTCAGTGAACTATAGCTGATATGTCAGGGTTAGTGTCAGTGAACTATAGCTGACATGTCAGTGTTAGTGTCTGTGAACTATAGCTGATATGGCAGTGTTAGTGTCAGTGAACTATAGCTGATATGTCAGGGTTAGTGTCAGTGAACCTTAGCTGATATGCCAGGGTTAGTGTCAGTGAACCTTAGCTGATATGTCAGGGTTAGTGTCAGTGAACTATAGCTGATATGTCAGTGTTAGTGTCAGTGAACTATAGCTGATATGCCAGGGTTAGTGTCAGTGAACCATAGCTGATATGCCAGGGTTAGTTTCAGTGAACCTTAGCTGATATGCCAGGGTTAGTGTCAGTGAACTATAGCTGATATGTCAGGGTTAGTGTCAGTGAACTATAGCTGATATGTCAGTGTTAGTGTCAGTGAACTATAGCTGATATGCCAGGGTTAGTTTCAGTGAACCATAGCTGATATGCCAGGGTTAGTTTCAGTGAACTATAGCTGATATGCTAGGGTTAGTGTAAGTGAACCATAGCTGATATGCCAGGGTTAGTGTCAGTGAACTATAGCTGATATGCTAGGGTTAGTGTCAGTGAACCATAGCTGATATGCCAGGGTTAGTGCCAGTGAACCATAACTGATATGCCAGGGTCAGTGTCAGTGAACCATAGCTGATATGCCAGGGTTAGTGTCAATGACCCATAGCTGATATGCCAGGGTTAGTGTGAGTGAACCATAGCTGATATGCCAGGGTTAGTGTCAGTTAAATATAGCTGATATGCCAGGGTTAGTGTCAGCGACCCATAGCTGATATACCAGGGTTAGTGCCAGTGAACCTTAGCTGATATGCCAGGGTTAGTGTCAGTGAACTATAGCTGATATGCCAGGGTTAGTGTCAGTGAACCATAGCTGATATGCCAGGGTTAGTGTCAGTGAACTATATCTGATATGCCAGGGTTAGTGTCAGTGAACCATGGCTGATATGCCAGGGTTAGTGTCAGTGAACCATAGCTGATATACCAGGGTTAGTGTCAGTGAACCATAGCTGATATACCAGGGTTAGTGCCAGTAAACTATAGCTGATATGCCAGGGTTAGTGTCAGTGAACTATAGCTGATATGCCAGGGTTAGTGTCAGTGAACCATAGCTGATATGCCAGGGTTAGTGACAGTGAACTATAGCTGATATGCCAGGGTTAGTGTCATTGAACCATAGCTGATATGCCAGGGTTAGTGTCAGTGAACCATAGCTGATATACCAGGGTTAGTGTCAGTGAACTATAGCTGATATGGCAGTGTTAGTGCCAGTGAACCATAACTGATATGACAGGGTTAGTGTCAGTGAACTATAGCTAATATGCCAGGGTTGGGGTAAGCGACCCATACTGATATGCCAGGGTTAGTGTCAGTGAACCATAGCTTATATGCAAGGATTGGTGTCAGTGAACTATAGCTGATATGCCAGGGTTAGTGTCAGTGAACTATAGCTGATATGCCAGGGTTAGTGTCAGTGAATCATAGCTGATATGCCAGGCTTAGTATCAGTGAACTATAGCTGATATGCCAGGGTTAGTGTCAGTGAACTATAGCTGATATGCCAGGGTTAGTGTCAGTGCAGTATAGCTGATATGCCAGGGTTAATGTCAGTGAACTATAGCTGATAGGCCAGGGTTAGTGTCAGTGAACTGTAGCTGATATGCCAGGGTTAGTTTCAGTGAATTATAGCTGATATGCCAGGGTTATTGTCAATGAACCATAGCTGATATGCCAGGGTTAGTGTCTGTGAACCATAGCTGATATGCAAGGGTTATTGTCAGTGAACCATAGCTGATATGCCAGGGTTAGTGTCAGTGAACCATAGCTGATATGCCAGGGTTAGTGTCAGTGAACCATAGCTTATATGCAAGGATTGGTGTCAGTGAACTATAGCTGATATGCCAGGGTTAGTGTCAGTGAACTATAGCTGATATGCCAGGGTTAGTGTCAGTGAATCATAGCTGATATGCCAGGGTTAGTGTCAGTGAACCATAGCTGATATGCCAGGGTTAGTTTCAGTGAACTATAGCTGATATGCCAGGGTTAGTGTCAGTGAACTATAGCTGATATGCCAGGGTTAGTGTCAGTGAACTATAGCTGATATGCCAGGGTTAGTGTCAGTGAACTATAGCTGATATGCCAGGGTTAGTGTCAGTGAACCATAGCTGATATGCCAGGGTTAGTGTCAGTGAACCATAGCTGATATGTTAGGGTTAGTGTCAGTGAACCATAGCTGATATGCCAGGGTTAGTGTCAGTGAACTATAGCTGATATGCTAGGGTTAGTGTCAGTGAACCATAGCTGATATGCCAGGGTTAGTGTCAGTGAACTATAGCTGATATGCTAGGGTTAGTGTCAGTGAACCATAGCTGATATGCCAGGGTCAGTGTCAGCGACCCATAACTGATATGCCAGGGTCAGTGTCAGTGAACCATAGCTGATATGCCAGGGTTAGTGTCAATGACCCATAGCTGATATGCCAGGGTTAGTGTGAGTGAACCATAGCTGATATGCCAGGGTTAGTGTCAGTGAAATATAGCTGATATGCCAGGGTTAGTGTCAGCGACCATAGCTGATATGCCAGGGTTAGTGTCAGTGAACCATAGCTGATATACCAGGGTTAGTGCCAGTGAACCATAGCTGATATGCCAGGGTTAGTGTCAGTGAACTATAGCTTATATGCCATTGTTAGGGTCAGCGACCCATAGCTGATATGCCAGGGTTGGGGTAAGCGACCCATAGCTGATCAAGACCCTGCCCCACCTCTCCGTTGTACCCCCAGTAACAGATCTAGCCAGGCTAACGGGGCAGGGATCGCTATAGTCCCCATGGTGGTTGGATCTGCTAAAGAAGTATTTGCACACCCCCTGCTTTTTAGCTGTACTCCGGGACTGAAAAAGTAGCCGCTATAACCCGCTCCCACGCCGATACGATGCCGTGCCTCAACATCTCTACAGCATCGGCTGCAAAGATTAACAACTCGCATTTACAGGGATATAGTACAAGTACAAGCATGCGGATATAACACAAGCCTTTAAATTAATGCTAAAAATCAAAATCAAGTTCATTCAACAAACATTTGATAGAAGATCTTGTAAGCAGATAACGTGATTTCAGTCTTAATGTTTGCACTGACAGTTTCTAGAATCTGCAATCATTTACAATCTCTCAATCTCAGAAACAGACAAACGAGAACCATAAACAAACTCACGCTTCCAGCTGCGAAAAAGTCCAGGCCAAACGGGTTCCTGGTTCCCGTCCCCTCATCTAATATGTGACCCACTGCTAGCCAGATTTTGCCAGGTTTGCAAGGAAAGGGAACATTGTCACCGTTTGGTATCTTCGACTGGAAAAACTGGTACGAGGTCACTGACCTCAGGGTCACGGCCACTAAGACAAGTCTGGAAGAATGTATGAGAGATCTTCGGAGTGAGAACAAAACGGAGACAAATAAAAGCCACTCAAATGTGCAGCGTAGAAAGATAGGAGGAACAATTTAAGGAAAACATGTTAAGAGTAAACTCTTTAATTTGAATATTGCAAGGATAAACATAGTAAATGCTTTTTATTCCCCTAACTTCAACCATTAGTGTCTAACGTATGCTGATATGCCAGGGTTAGTGACAGTGAACTATAGCTGATATGCCAGGGTTAGTGTCATTGAACCATAGCTGATATACCAGGGGTAGTGTCAGTGAACCATAGCTGATATACCAGGGTTAGTGTCAGTGAACCATAGCTGATATGCCAGTGTTAGTGCCAGTGAACCATAACTGATATGCCAGGGTTAGTGTCAGTGAACTATAGCTAATATGCCAGGGTTGGGGTAAGCGACCAATACTGATATGCCAGAGTTAGTGTCAGTGAAACATAGCTGATATGCAAGGATTGGTGTCAGTGAACTATAGCTGATATGCCAGGGTTAGTGTCAGTGAACTATAGCTGATATGCCAGGGTTAGTGTCAGTGAACTATAGCTGATATGCCAGGGTTAGTGTCAGTGAACTATAGCTGATATGCCAGGGTTAGTGTCAGTGAACCATAGCTGATATGCCAGGGTTAGTGTCAGTGAACTATAGCTGATATGCCAGGGTTAGTGTCAGTGAACCATAGCTGATATGCCAGGGTTAGTGTCAGTGAACCATAGCTGATATGTTAGGGTTAGTGTCAGTGAACTATAGCTGATATGCAAGGGTTAGTGTCAGTGAACCATAGCTGATATGCCAGGGTTAGTGTCAGTGAACCTTAGCTGATATGCCAAGGTTAGTGTCAGTGAACCTTAGCTGATATGCCAGGGTTAGTGTCAGTGAACCTTAGCTGATATGCCAGGGTTAGTGTCAGTGAACTATATCTGATATGCCAGGGTTGGGGTAAGCGACCCATAGCTGATATGCCAGGGTTAATGTCAGTGAACTATAGCTGATAGGCCAGGGTTAGTGTCAGTGAACTATAACTGATAGGCCAGGGTTAGTTTCAGTGAACTATAGCTGATATGCCAGGGTTAATGTCAGTGAACTATAGCTGATATGCCAGTGTTAATGTCAGTGAACTATAGCTGATATGTCAGGGTTAGTGTCAGTGAACTATAGCTGATATGCCAGGGTTAGTGTCAGTGAACTATAGCTGATATGCCAGGGTTAGTGTCAGTGAACTATAGCTGATATGCCAGGCTTAGTATCAGTGAACTATAGCTGATATGCCAGGGTTAGTGTCAGTGAACTATAGCTGATATGCCAGGGTTAGTGTCAGTGCAGTATAGCTGATATGCCAGGGTTAGTGTCAGTGAACCATAGCTGATATGCCAGGGTTAGTGTCTGTGAACCATAGCTGATATGCAAGGGTTATTGTCAGTGAACCATAGCTGATATGCCAGGGTTAGTGTCAGTGAACCATAGCTGATATGCCAGGGTTAGTGTCAGTGAACCATAGCTTATATGCAAGGATTGGTGTCAGTGAACTATAGCTGATATGCCAGGGTTAGTGTCAGTGAACTATAGCTGATATGCCAGGGTTAGTGTCAGTGAATCATAGCTGATATGCCAGGGTTAGTGTCAGTGAACCATAGCTGATATGCCAGGGTTAGTTTCAGTGAACTATAGCTGATATGCCAGGGTTAGTGTCAGTGAACTATAGCTGATATGCCAGGGTTAGTGTCAGTGAACTATAGCTGATATGCCAGGGTTAGTGTCAGTGAACTATAGCTGATATGCCAGGGTTAGTGTCAGTGAACCATAGCTGATATGCCAGGGTTAGTGTCAGTGAACCATAGCTGATATGTTAGGGTTAGTGTCAGTGAACCATAGCTGATATGCCAGGGTTAGTGTCAGTGAACTATAGCTGATATGCTAGGGTTAGTGTCAGTGAACCATAGCTGATATGCCAGGGTTAGTGTCAGTGAACTATAGCTGATATGCTAGGGTTAGTGTCAGTGAACCATAGCTGATATGCCAGGGTCAGTGTCAGCGACCCATAACTGATATGCCAGGGTCAGTGTCAGTGAACCATAGCTGATATGCCAGGGTTAGTGTCAATGACCCATAGCTGATATGCCAGGGTTAGTGTGAGTGAACCATAGCTGATATGCCAGGGTTAGTGTCAGTGAAATATAGCTGATATGCCAGGGTTAGTGTCAGCGACCCATAGCTGATATGCCAGGGTTAGTGTCAGTGAACCATAGCTGATATGCCAGGGTTAGTGTCAGTGAACTATAGCTGATATGCCAGGGTTAGTGTCAGTGAACCATAGCTGATATGCCAGGGTTAGTGTCAGTGAACCATAGCTGATATGTTAGGGTTAGTGTCAGTGAACTATAGCTGATATGCAAGGGTTAGTGTCAGTGAACCATAGCTGATATGCCAGGGTTAGTGTCAGTGAACCTTAGCTGATATGCCAAGGTTAGTGTCAGTGAACCTTAGCTGATATGCCAGGGTTAGTGTCAGTGAACCTTAGCTGATATGCCAGGGTTAGTGTCAGTGAACTATATCTGATATGCCAGGGTTGGGGTAAGCGACCCATAGCTGATATGCCAGGGTTAATGTCAGTGAACTATAGCTGATAGGCCAGGGTTAGTGTCAGTGAACTATAACTGATAGGCCAGGGTTAGTTTCAGTGAACTATAGCTGATATGCCAGGGTTAATGTCAGTGAACTATAGCTGATATGCCAGTGTTAATGTCAGTGAACTATAGCTGATATGTCAGGGTTAGTGTCAGTGAACTATAGCTGATATGCCAGGGTTAGTGTCAGTGAACTATAGCTGATATGCCAGGGTTAGTGTCAGTGAACTATAGCTGATATGCCAGGCTTAGTATCAGTGAACTATAGCTGATATGCCAGGGTTAGTGTCAGTGAACTATAGCTGATATGCCAGGGTTAGTGTCAGTGCAGTATAGCTGATATGCCAGGGTTAATGTCAGTGAACTATAGCTGATAGGCCAGGGTTAGTGTCAGTGAACTGTAGCTGATATGCCAGGGTTAGTTTCAGTGAATTATAGCTGATATGCCAGGGTTATTGTCAATGAACCATAGCTGATATGCCAGGGTTAGTGTCTGTGAACCATAGCTGATATGCAAGGGTTATTGTCAGTGAACCATAGCTGATATGCCAGGGTTAGTGTCAGTGAACCATAGCTGATATGCCAGGGTTAGTGTCAGTGAACCATAGCTTATATGCCATTGTTAGGGTCAGCGACCCATAGCTGATATGCCAGGGTTGGGGTAAGCGACCCATAGCTGATCAAGACCCTGCCCCACCTCTCCGTTGTACCCCCAGTAACAGATCTAGCCAGGCTAACGGGGCAGGGATCGCTATAGTCCCCATGGTGGTTGGATCTGCTAAAGAAGTATTTGCACACCCCTGCTTTTTAGCTGTACTCCGGGACTGAAAAAGTAGCCGCTATAACCCGCTCCCACGCCGATACGATGCCGTGCCTCAACATCTCTACAGCATCGGCTGCAAAGATTAACAACTCGCATTTACAGGGATATAGTACAAGTACAAGCATGCGGATATAACACAAGCCTTTAAATTAATGCTATAAAAATCAAAATCAAGTTCATTCAACAAACATTTGATAGAAGATCTTGTAAGCAGATAACGTGATTTCAGTCTTAATGTTTGCACTGACAGTTTCTAGAATCTGCAATCATTTACAATCTCTCAATCTCAGAAACAGACAAACGAGAACCATAAACAAACTCACGCTTCCAGCTGCGAAAAAGTCCAGGCCAAACGGGTTCCTGGTTCCCGTCCCCTCATCTAATATGTGACCCACTGCTAGCCAGATTTTGCCAGGTTTGCAAGGAAAGGGAACATTGTCACCGTTTGGTATCTTCGACTGGAAAAACTGGTACGAGGTCACTGACCTCAGGGTCACGGCCACTAAGACAAGTCTGGAAGAATGTATGAGAGATCTTCGGAGTGAGAACAAAACGGAGACAAATAAAAGCCACTCAAATGTGCAGCGTAGAAAGATAGGAGGAACAATTTAAGGAAAACATGTTAAGAGTAAACTCTTTAATTTGAATATTGCAAGGATAAACATAGTAAATGCTTTTTATTCCCCTAACTTCAACCATTAGTGTCTAACGTATGATGATTTTTTTTCTTAATGCTATGGTATCCAGTTATTTTGCTTTCACTCAGGATGATGATGATTTTCCTCATTTCACAAGGCGGACTTCTGAAGAGCAGACAGTGTCCTCCTTACATGCAACACCCTAAACTTATCTGTTAGCTCCACCACCATGTAAATGGATGCCTTTCCTTAACATATCAGGTACCAGATTTTACAACTGAATTAATCAGAGTGTGATAGGATTTGATGTGTCGAGGGTTAGTGTCAGTGAACTATAGCTGATATGCAAGGGTTAGTGTCAGTGAACCATAGCTGATATGCCAGGGTTAGTGTCAGTGAACCTTAGCTGATATGCCAAGGTTAGTGTCAGTGAACCTTAGCTGATATGCCAGGGTTAGTGTCAGTGAACCTTAGCTGATATGCCAGGGTTAGTGTCAGTGAACTATATCTGATATGCCAGGGTTGGGGTAAGCGACCCATAGCTGATATGCCAGGGTTAATGTCAGTGAACTATAGCTGATAGGCCAGGGTTAGTGTCAGTGAACTATAACTGATAGGCCAGGGTTAGTTTCAGTGAACTATAGCTGATATGCCAGGGTTAATGTCAGTGAACTATAGCTGATATGCCAGTGTTAATGTCAGTGAACTATAGCTGATATGTCAGGGTTAGTGTCAGTGAACTATAGCTGATATGCCAGGGTTAGTGTCAGTGAACTATAGCTGATATGCCAGGGTTAGTGTCAGTGAACTATAGCTGATATGCCAGGCTTAGTATCAGTGAACTATAGCTGATATGCCAGGGTTAGTGTCAGTGAACTATAGCTGATATGCCAGGGTTAGTGTCAGTGCAGTATAGCTGATATGCCAGGGTTAATGTCAGTGAACTATAGCTGATAGGCCAGGGTTAGTGTCAGTGAACTGTAGCTGATATGCCAGGGTTAGTTTCAGTGAATTATAGCTGATATGCCAGGGTTATTGTCAATGAACCATAGCTGATATGCCAGGGTTAGTGTCTGTGAACCATAGCTGATATGCAAGGGTTATTGTCAGTGAACCATAGCTGATATGCCAGGGTTAGTGTCAGTGAACCATAGCTGATATGCCAGGGTTAGTGTCAGTGAACCATAGCTTATATGCCATTGTTAGGGTCAGCGACCCATAGCTGATATGCCAGGGTTGGGGTAAGCGACCCATAGCTGATCAAGACCCTGCCCCACCTCTCCGTTGTACCCCCAGTAACAGATCTAGCCAGGCTAACGGGGCAGGGATCGCTATAGTCCCCATGGTGGTTGGATCTGCTAAAGAAGTATTTGCACACCCCCTGCTTTTTAGCTGTACTCCGGGACTGAAAAAGTAGCCGCTATAACCCGCTCCCACGCCGATACGATGCCGTGCCTCAACATCTCTACAGCATCGGCTGCAAAGATTAACAACTCGCATTTACAGGGATATAGTACAAGTACAAGCATGCGGATATAACACAAGCCTTTAAATTAATGCTATAAAAATCAAAATCAAGTTCATTCAACAAACATTTGATAGAAGATCTTGTAAGCAGATAACGTGATTTCAGTCTTAATGTTTGCACTGACAGTTTCTAGAATCTGCAATCATTTACAATCTCTCAATCTCAGAAACAGACAAACGAGAACCATAAACAAACTCACGCTTCCAGCTGCGAAAAAGTCCAGGCCAAACGGGTTCCTGGTTCCCGTCCCCTCATCTAATATGTGACCCACTGCTAGCCAGATTTTGCCAGGTTTGCAAGGAAAGGGAACATTGTCACCGTTTGGTATCTTCGACTGGAAAAACTGGTACGAGGTCACTGACCTCAGGGTCACGGCCACTAAGACAAGTCTGGAAGAATGTATGAGAGATCTTCGGAGTGAGAACAAAACGGAGACAAATAAAAGCCACTCAAATGTGCAGCGTAGAAAGATAGGAGGAACAATTTAAGGAAAACATGTTAAGAGTAAACTCTTTAATTTGAATATTGCAAGGATAAACATAGTAAATGCTTTTTATTCCCCTAACTTCAACCATTAGTGTCTAACGTATGATGATTTTTTTTCTTAATGCTATGGTATCCAGTTATTTTGCTTTCACTCAGGATGATGATGATTTTCCTCATTTCACAAGGCGGACTTCTGAAGAGCAGACAGTGTCCTCCTTACATGCAACACCCTAAACTTATCTGTTAGCTCCACCACCATGTAAATGGATGCCTTTCCTTAACATATCAGGTACCAGATTTTACAACTGAATTAATCAGAGTGTGATAGGATTTGATGTGTCGAGTGTTAGATTAAATCTTCTCCTATGAATGTCAGTAACTAACTCTCCTCATATGAATATCAGACTAACTCTCCTCATATGAATATCAGAATAATTTTCCTCATATGAATGTCAGACTAACTCTCCTCTTATGAATGTCAGACTAACTCTCCTCCTATGAATGTCAGACTAACTCTCCTCCTATGAATGTCTGACTAACTCTCCTCCAATGAATGTCAGACTAACTCTCCTCCTATGAATGTCAGACTAACTCTCCTCCTATGAATGTCAGTAACTAACTCTCCTCCTATGAATGTCAGACTAACTCTCCTCCTATGAATGTCAGTAACTAACTCTCCTCCTATGAATGTCAGACTAACTCTCCTCTTATGAATGTCAGACTAACTCTCCTCCTATGAATGTCAGTAACTAACTCTCCTCCTATGAATGTCAGACTAACTCTCCTCTTATGAATGTCAGACTAACTCTCCTCCTATGAATGTCAGTAACTAACTCTCCTCCTATGAATGTCAGACTAACTCTCCTCCTATGAATGTCAGACTAACTCTCCTCCTATGAATGTCAGTAACTAATTCTCCTCCTATGAATGTCAGTAACTAACTCTCCTCCTATGAATGTCAGACTAACTCTCCTCCTATGAATGTCAGACTAACTCTCCTCCTATGAATGTCAGTAACTAACTCTCCTCCTATGAATGTCAGACTAACTTTCCTCCTATGAATGTCAGACTAACTCTCCTTCTATGAATGTCAGTAACTAACTCTCCTCCTATGAATGTCAGACTAACTCTCCTCCTATGAATGTAAGACTAACTCTCCTCCTATGAATGTCAGTAACTAACTCTCCTCCTATGAATGTCAGACTAACTCTCTTCTTATGAATGTCAGACTAACTCTCCTCCTATGAATGTCAGTAACTAACTCTCCTCCTATGAATGTCAGACTAACTCTCCTCCTATGAATGTCAGACTAACTCTCCTCCTATGAATGTCAGTAACTAACTCTCCTCCTATGAATGTCAGACTAACTCTCCTCCTATGAATGTCAGACTAACTCTCCTCCTATGAATGTCAGTAACTAACTCTCCTTCTATGAATGTCAGACTAACTCTCCTCCTATGAATGTCAGACTAACTCTCCTCCTATGAGTGTCAGTAACTAATTCTCCTCCTATGAATGTCAGTAACTAACTCTCCTCCTATGAATGTCAGACTAACTCTCCTCCTATGAATGTCAGACTAACTCTCTTCCTATGAATGTCAGTAACTAACTCTCCTCCTATGAATGTCAGACTAACTCTCCTCCTATGAATGTCAGACTAACTCTCCTTCTATGAATGTCAGTAACTAACTCTCCTCCTATGAATGTCAGACTAACTCTCCTCCTATGAATGTAAGACTAACTATCCTCCTATGAATGTCAGTAACTAACTCTCCTCCTATGAATGTCAGACTAACTCTCTTCTTATGAATGTCAGACTAACTATCCTCCTATGAATGTCAGACTAACTCTCCTCCTATGAATGTCAGTAACTAACTCTCCTCCTATGAATGTCAGTAATTAACTCTCCTCTATGAATGCCAGGGTTAGTTTCAGTGAATTATAGCTGATATGCCAGGGTTATTGTCAATGAACCATAGCTGATATGCCAGGGTTAGTGTCTGTGAACCATAGCTGATATGCAAGGGTTATTGTCAGTGAACCATAGCTGATATGCCAGGGTTAGTGTCAGTGAACCATAGCTGATATGCCAGGGTTAGTGTCAGTGAACCATAGCTTATATGCCATTGTTAGGGTCAGCGACCCATAGCTGATATGCCAGGGTTGGGGTAAGCGACCCATAGCTGATCAAGACCCTGCCCCACCTCTCCGTTGTACCCCCAGTAACAGATCTAGCCAGGCTAACGGGGCAGGGATCGCTATAGTCCCCATGGTGGTTGGATCTGCTAAAGAAGTATTTGCACACCCCCTGCTTTTTAGCTGTACTCCGGGACTGAAAAAGTAGCCGCTATAACCCGCTCCCACGCCGATACGATGCCGTGCCTCAACATCTCTACAGCATCGGCTGCAAAGATTAACAACTCGCATTTACAGGGATATAGTACAAGTACAAGCATGCGGATATAACACAAGCCTTTAAATTAATGCTATAAAAATCAAAATCAAGTTCATTCAACAAACATTTGATAGAAGATCTTGTAAGCAGATAACGTGATTTCAGTCTTAATGTTTGCACTGACAGTTTCTAGAATCTGCAATCATTTACAATCTCTCAATCTCAGAAACAGACAAACGAGAACCATAAACAAACTCACGCTTCCAGCTGCGAAAAAGTCCAGGCCAAACGGGTTCCTGGTTCCCGTCCCCTCATCTAATATGTGACCCACTGCTAGCCAGATTTTGCCAGGTTTGCAAGGAAAGGGAACATTGTCACCGTTTGGTATCTTCGACTGGAAAAACTGGTACGAGGTCACTGACCTCAGGGTCACGGCCACTAAGACAAGTCTGGAAGAATGTATGAGAGATCTTCGGAGTGAGAACAAAACGGAGACAAATAAAAGCCACTCAAATGTGCAGCGTAGAAAGATAGGAGGAACAATTTAAGGAAAACATGTTAAGAGTAAACTCTTTAATTTGAATATTGCAAGGATAAACATAGTAAATGCTTTTTATTCCCCTAACTTCAACCATTAGTGTCTAACGTATGATGATTTTTTTTCTTAATGCTATGGTATCCAGTTATTTTGCTTTCACTCAGGATGATGATGATTTTCCTCATTTCACAAGGCGGACTTCTGAAGAGCAGACAGTGTCCTCCTTACATGCAACACCCTAAACTTATCTGTTAGCTCCACCACCATGTAAATGGATGCCTTTCCTTAACATATCAGGTACCAGATTTTACAACTGAATTAATCAGAGTGTGATAGGATTTGATGTGTCGAGTGTTAGATTAAATCTTCTCCTATGAATGTCAGTAACTAACTCTCCTCATATGAATATCAGACTAACTCTCCTCATATGAATATCAGAATAATTTTCCTCATATGAATGTCAGACTAACTCTCCTCTTATGAATGTCAGACTAACTCTCCTCCTATGAATGTCAGACTAACTCTCCTCCTATGAATGTCTGACTAACTCTCCTCCAATGAATGTCAGACTAACTCTCCTCCTATGAATGTCAGACTAACTCTCCTCCTATGAATGTCAGTAACTAACTCTCCTCCTATGAATGTCAGACTAACTCTCCTCCTATGAATGTCAGTAACTAACTCTCCTCCTATGAATGTCAGTCACTAACTCTCCTCTTATGAATGTCAGACTAACTCTCCTCCTATGAATGTCAGTAACTAACTCTCCTCCTATGAATGTCAGACTAACTCTCCTCTTATGAATGTCAGACTAACTCTCCTCCTATGAATGTCAGTAACTAACTCTCCTATGAATGTCAGACTAACTCTCCTCCTATGAATGTCAGACTAACTCTCCTCCTATGAATGTCAGTAACTAACTCTCCTCCTATGAATGTCAGACTAACTCTCCTCCTATGAATGTCAGACTAACTCTTCTCCTATGAGTGTCAGACTAACTCTCCTCCTATGTAAATCATCATGTTGTACTTCATTGATCAAGCTTCAAGTACAAATGGAGTTTTCGTCCACAATCAAGCAATAAGTTAACTAAATTCTGGTCAAGAAAATATTCCCCGAATGTTTCAAAAGACACAGAAAAGTTGAGACGTTTTAGCTGAGACAAAGAATTATTGTCACTATGAAGTCTGTTTATATAAAGAGAAGAGTCATTGAAATTTTAAAGTATTCTAAATATACCGCACACCTGAAGACGTTTATGGCACAGTGATTGTCCGCCATGATACATGTCAATAATCTACAGTAGCTGGCACGAAATTCATTAAAATCTGGTACAAGCAGATCCGATTTATGATCTGGGCAAAGCTAAATACGCCATGATTAGAAGAATAAATCTCTGTGAACTGGAGTCTCTCAAAGGTCAGTCCTGGGCTCTTCCAAGGTCTGCTTAAAGTTGGAATATTAGTAGTGCCGGCCGTGGGTAGAGGATCAGGTGAAGGCCAGAGTGGAAAGTGAACAGACAGTGACTATAGGGCTCGTTTACTTCATTTGTCGCACTCTCCTATCATCCGGTGCCTAGCAAGCTAATTCCACAAACACGGTGCCTGAAATTTGTTTAGAAGAACCCAGAAGAATAGGTTGCATGTAGATTATTTAAAATAATAATAATAATAATAATAATAATAATAATAATAATAATAATAATAATAATCAACATCTACCCAAAGAGTCACGTACAGACAAAAATATTTCTTATTGTCTGGAACAAATCTGTCATTGTTTATTTTCTTGTCTTCTTTTGCCATCTGCACAAATGCTGAACCTGTAGTCAGTGGCACGGACAGCCTCTTCCGTCTTCAACAAATGAACCGTCAGAGACAGGTACTGACACAGACAGTCTCTCCTGTCTTAAACAAATGAACTGTCAGAGACAGGTTCTGACACAGACAGCCTCTCCCGTCTTCAACAAATAGACCGTCAGAGATAGGTTTTGACACAAACAGTCTCTCCTGTCTTCAATAAATGAACCGTCAGAGACAGGTTCTGACACAGACAGTCTCTCCTGTCTTCAACAAATGAACCGTCAGAGACAGGTTCTGACACAGACAGTCTCCCCCGTCTTCAACAAATGAACCGTCAGAGACAGGTTCTGACACAGACAGTCTCTCCCGTCTTCAACAAATGAACCGTCAGAGACAGGTTCTGACACAGACAGTCTCTCCCGTCTTCAACAAATGAACCGTCAGAGACAGGTTCTGACACAGACAACTCATACACTGTAATGTAAGTTATCGTCACTGAAAGCGTTTCTCAGGTACTGGCAGAAAGACACTTATCTCAGTGAGCAGAGAGACACTTATCTCCGTGAGCAGAGAGCACTGGGACACTGTGTCCTGAGAAGTGTGATTAGCTTGCTGCATTTTTTCTCTTATTTACAATTACGTCTGTAGGATAAGACATAGGTAAACTTCTTTCTTTATTTATAATTACGTCTGTAGGATAAGACATGGGTAACCATCTTTCCTTATTTATAATTACGTCTGTAGGATAAGACATAGGTAAACATCTTTCTTTATTTATAAATACGCCATGATTAGAAGAATAAATCTCTGTGAACTGGAGTCTCTCAAAGGTCAGTCCTGGGCTCTTCCAAGGTCTGCTTAAAGTTGGAATATTAGTAGTGCCGGCCGTGGGTAGAGGATCAGGTGAAGGCCAGAGTGGAAAGTGAACAGACAGTGACTATAGGGCTCGTTTACTTCATTTGTCGCACTCTCCTATCATCCGGTGCCTAGCAAGCTAATTCCACAAACACGGTGCCTGAAATTTGTTTAGAAGAACCCAGAAGAATAGGTTGCATGTAGATTATTTAAAATAATAATAATAATAATAATAATAATAATAATAATAATAATAATAATAATAATCAACATCTACCCAAAGAGTCACGTACAGACAAAAATATTTCTTATTGTCTGGAACAAATCTGTCATTGTTTATTTTCTTGTCTTCTTTTGCCATCTGCACAAATGCTGAACCTGTAGTCAGTGGCACGGACAGCCTCTTCCGTCTTCAACAAATGAACCGTCAGAGACAGGTACTGACACAGACAGTCTCTCCTGTCTTAAACAAATGAACGTCAGAGACAGGTTCTGACACAGACAGCCTCTCCCGTCTTCAACAAATAGACCGTCAGAGATAGGTTTTGACACAAACAGTCTCTCCTGTCTTCAATAAATGAACCGTCAGAGACAGGTTCTGACACAGACAGTCTCTCCTGTCTTCAACAAATGAACCGTCAGAGACAGGTTCTGACACAGACAGTCTCCCCCGTCTTCAACAAATGAACCGTCAGAGACAGGTTCTGACACAGACAGTCTCTCCCGTCTTCAACAAATGAACCGTCAGAGACAGGTTCTGACACAGACAGTCTCTCCCGTCTTCAACAAATGAACCGTCAGAGACAGGTTCTGACACAGACAACTCATACACTGTAATGTAAGTTATCGTCACTGAAAGCGTTTCTCAGGTACTGGCAGAAAGACACTTATCTCAGTGAGCAGAGAGACACTTATCTCCGTGAGCAGAGAGCACTGGGACACTGTGTCCTGAGAAGTGTGATTAGCTTGCTGCATTTTTTCTCTTATTTACAATTACGTCTGTAGGATAAGACATAGGTAAACTTCTTTCTTTATTTATAATTACGTCTGTAGGATAAGACATGGGTAACCATCTTTCCTTATTTATAATTACGTCTGTAGGATAAGACATAGGTAAACATCTTTCTTTATTTATAATTACGTCTGTAGGATAAGACATAGGTAAACATCTTTCCTTATTTATAATTACGTCAGTAGGATAAGACATAGGTAAACATCTTTCTTTATTTATAATTACGTCTGTAGGATAAGCCATAGGTAAACATCTTTCCTTATTTATAATTACGTCTGTAGGATAAGACATAGGTAAACATCTTTCCTTATTTATAATTACGTCTGTAGGATAAGACATAGGTAAACATCTTTCCTTATTAATAATTACGTCTGTAGGATAAGACATAGGTAAACTTCTTTCTTTATTAATAATTACGTCTGTAGGATAAGCCATAGGTAAACATCTTTCCTTATTTATAATTACGTCTGTAGGATAAGACATATGTAAACATCTTTCCTTATTTATAATTACGTCTGTAGGATAAGACATAGGTAAACATCTTTCCTTATTTATAATTACGTCTGTAGGATAAGACATAGGTAAACATCTTTCCTTATTAATAATTACGTTTGTAGGATAAGACATAGGTAAACGTCTTTCCTTATTAATAATTACGTCTGTAGGATAAGCCATAGGTAAACATATTTCCTTATTTATAATTACGTCTGTAGGATAAGACATAGGTAAACATCTTTCCTTATTTATAATTACGTCTGTAGGACAAGACATAGGTAAACATCTTTCCTTATTTATAATTACGTCTGTAGGATAAGACATAGGTAAACATCTTTCTTTATTTATAATTACATCTGTAGGATAAGACATGGGTAAGCATCTTTCCTTATTAATAATTACGTCTGTAGGATAAGCCATAGGTAAACTTCTTCCTTTATTTATAATTACGTCTGTAGGATAAGACATAGGTAAACATCTTTCTTTATTTATAATTACGTCTGTAGGATAAGACATAGGTAAACATCTTTCTTTATTTATAATTACGTCTGTAGGATAAGACATAGGTAAACATCTTTCTTTATTTATAATTACGTCTGTAGGATAAGACATAGGTAAACTTCTTTCTTTATTTATAATTACGTCTGTAGGATAAGACATGGGTAAATATCTTTCTTTATTTATAATTACGTCTGTAGGATAAGACATAGGTAAACATCTTTCTTTATTAATAATTACGTCTGTAGGATAAGACATGGGTAAACATCTTTCCTTATTTATAATTACGTTTGTAGGATAAGCCATAGGTAAACTTCTTTTCATATTTATAATTACGTATGTAGGATAAGACATGAGTAAACATCTTTCCTTATTTATAATTACGTCTGTAGGATATGACGTAGGTAAACATTTTTCCTTATTTATAATTACGTCTGTAGGATAAGACATAGGTAAACATCTTTCCTTATTTATAATTACGTTTGTAGGATAAGCCATAGGTAAACATCTTTCCTTATATATAATTACATCTGGAGGATAAGGCATAGGTAATCATCTTTCTTTATTTATAATTACGTTTGTAGGATAAGCCATAGGTAAACATCTTTCCTTATTTATAATTACATCTGTAGGATAAGACATAGGTAAACATCTTTCCTTATTTATAATTACGTCTGTAGGATAAGACATAGGTAAACATCTTTCCTTATTTATAATTACGTCTGTAAGATAAGGCATGGGTAAACATCTTTCCTTATTTATAATTACGTCTGTAGGATATGACATAGGTAAACATCTTTCCTTATTTATAATTACGTCTGTAGGATAAGACATAGGTAAACATCTTTCCTTATTTATAATTACGTCTGTAGGATAAGACATAGGTAAACATCTTTCCTTATTAATAATTACGTCTGTAGGATAAGACATAGGTAAACTTCTTTCTTTATTAATAATTACGTCTGTAGGATAAGCCATAGGTAAACATCTTTCCTTATTTATAATTACGTCTGTAGGATAAGACATATGTAAACATCTTTCCTTATTTATAATTACGTCTGTAGGATAAGACATAGGTAAACATCTTTCCTTATTTATAATTACGTCTGTAGGATAAGACATAGGTAAACATCTTTCCTTATTTAATTACGTCTGTAGGATAAGACATAGGTAAACATCTTTCCTTATTAATAATTACGTCTGTAGGATAAGACATAGGTAAACTTCTTTCTTTATTAATAATTACGTCTGTAGGATAAGCCATAGGTAAACATCTTTCCTTATTTATAATTACGTCTGTAGGATAAGACATATGTAAACATCTTTCCTTATTTATAATTACGTCTGTAGGATAAGACATAGGTAAACATCTTTCCTTATTTATAATTACGTCTGTAGGATAAGACATAGGTAAACATCTTTCCTTATTAATAATTACGTTTGTAGGATAAGACATAGGTAAACGTCTTTCCTTATTAATAATTACGTCTGTAGGATAAGCCATAGGTAAACATATTTCCTTATTTATAATTACGTCTGTAGGATAAGACATAGGTAAACATCTTTCCTTATTTATAATTACGTCTGTAGGACAAGACATAGGTAAACATCTTTCCTTATTTATAATTACGTCTGTAGGATAAGACATAGGTAAACATCTTTCTTATTTATAATTACATCTGTAGGATAAGACATGGGTAAGCATCTTTCCTTATTAATAATTACGTCTGTAGGATAAGCCATAGGTAAACTCTTCCTTTATTTATAATTACGTCTGTAGGATAAGACATCCATCCATCCATCCATCCATCCATCCATCCATCCATCCATCCATCCATCCATCCATCCATCCATCCATCCATCCATCCATCCATCCATCCATCCATCCATCCATCCATCCATCCATCCATCCATCCATCCATCCATCCATCCATCCATCCATCCATCCATCCATCCATCCATCCATCCATCCATCCATCCATCCATCCATCCATCCATCCATCCATCCATCCATCCATCCATCCATCCATCCATCCATCCATCCATCCATCCATCCATCCATCCATCCATCCATCCATCCATCCATCCATCCATCCATCCATCCATCCATCCATCCATCCATCCATCCATCCATCCATCCATCCATCCATCCATCCATCCATCCATCCATCCATCCATCCATCCATCCATCCATCCATCCATCCATCCATCCATCCATCCATCCATCCATCCATCCATCCATCCATCCATCCATCCATCCATCCATCCATCCATCCATCCATCCATCCATCCATCCATCCATCCATCCATCCATCCATCCATCCATCCATCCATCCATCCATCCATCCATCCATCCATCCATCCATCCATCCATCCATCCATCCATCCATCCATCCATCCATCCATCCATCCATCCATCCATCCATCCATCCATCCATCCATCCATCCATCCATCCATCCATCCATCCATCCATCCATCCATCCATCCATCCATCCATCCATCCATCCATCCATCCATCCATCCATCCATCCATCCATCCATCCATCCATCCATCCATCCATCCATCCATCCATCCATCCATCCATCCATCCATCCATCCATCCATCCATCCATCCATCCATCCATCCATCCATCCATCCATCCATCCATCCATCCATCCATCCATCCATCCATCCATCCATCCATCCATCCATCCATCCATCCATCCATCCATCCATCCATCCATCCATCCATCCATCCATCCATCCATCCATCCATCCATCCATCCATCCATCCATCCATCCATCCATCCATCCATCCATCCATCCATCCATCCATCCATCCATCCATCCATCCATCCATCCATCCATCCATCCATCCATCCATCCATCCATCCATCCATCCATCCATCCATCCATCCATCCATCCATCCATCCATCCATCCATCCATCCATCCATCCATCCATCCATCCATCCATCCATCCATCCATCCATCCATCCATCCATCCATCCATCCATCCATCCATCCATCCATCCATCCATCCATCCATCCATCCATCCATCCATCCATCCATCCATCCATCCATCCATCCATCCATCCATCCATCCATCCATCCATCCATCCATCCATCCATCCATCCATCCATCCATCCATCCATCCATCCATCCATCCATCCATCCATCCATCCATCCATCCATCCATCCATCCATCCATCCATCCATCCATCCATCCATCCATCCATCCATCCATCCATCCATCCATCCTACAATGTAGTCTTCATCTTTCTACCACAAATATGGAATGTCTAGTTTACGTCTACCATCCCTTCGACTCCAGGAGTATCCTCGTCTGAGCTGGAGGACACTAAGAACCGGCAAAGCCACATCCTTTTCTACTATAAGACTCCAGGAAGCAGACCGTTCTCTTAGTTCAGTCAAACGAAGCTCAGGTGGAAGCATTTTCAACGGTGGTGGATCATTTCAAGAAGCTTGCATTTCACTCATATTACAGGAATCGAAGACATAGGTAAACATCTTTCTTTATTAATAATTACGTCTGTAGGATAAGACATGGGTAAACATCTTTCCTTATTTATAATTACGTTTGTAGGATAAGCCATAGGTAAACTTCTTTTCATATTTATAATTACGTATGTAGGATAAGACATGAGTAAACATCTTTCCTTATTTATAATTACGTCTGTAGGATATGACGTAGGTAAACATTTTTCCTTATTTATAATTACGTCTGTAGGATAAGACATAGGTAAACATCTTTCCTTATTTATAATTACGTTTGTAGGATAAGCCATAGGTAAACATCTTTCCTTATATATAATTACATCTGGAGGATAAGGCATAGGTAATCATCTTTCTTTATTTATAATTACGTTTGTAGGATAAGCCATAGGTAAACATCTTTCCTTATTTATAATTACATCTGTAGGATAAGACATAGGTAAACATCTTTCCTTATTTATAATTACGTCTGTAGGATAAGACATAGGTAAACATCTTTCCTTATTTATAATTACGTCTGTAAGATAAGGCATGGGTAAACATCTTTCCTTATTTATAATTACGTCTGTAGGATATGACATAGGTAAACATTTTTCCTTATTTATAATTACGTCGGTAGGATAAGCCACAAATAAACATCTTCCACTTAGATTTGTCGCTAGCAAAACGTTTCCCCTAACTCTAGGGATTTTATTATTATTGTAAATCTCCTACGTTGTTTTCACCGAGTTTTCATAATGTTTGACTTGTTTTTACATTATTGTAACATAGATTCAATAATTTGTATTAAAGATGAAAAGCTTTCTACGGTAAAAGAGGTTTCCTAACGGGTTTTAAAAGGAGATTTTGAGCTGAAATGTGTACACTCTTTTTTTTTTTCTTGACATCGCGTTCATGAAAAGGAACTTCTTGTATGTGAAGTCTCGTTGCTCGCGGGCAGTTTCTGTATCTTGTTTACTTAGTTCAGTTTGGAAGAAGTTATTCGCAAGTAAAACCAATATTTGTATGATTTTTATGTTTTCTGAAGTGAAGAGTCAGTCATAAAATTACACAGGCCTTAGGGGAGTCAGGTTTTCCCATAAGTTGCTGAAGAGTTATTTTTACAATTTGAATTAAAACAGAAAAAAAAAATATTTCAGATGCCCATAATGACGTCATGAGAGATAACAGTGCAGGTCGACCATTCTTAAGTGCATAAGTTCATGCAGTGTTCTGGCGCATATTTTCTTTCCTGTATATATTTATACCGTGTTTCTACTGTTTTGGTTTGAATGTTTTGACACTTTTAAATAAATAAAGTACAGATAATTCATCCACATTTATATCGTTAATCCAAACATCATTCGCTCTTCTGTCAGTCCGTCCCTCTGTGCTCCTATACATCCATTCATAAATCATGATACATCTACCGATCTACACGTCCATTCATAAATTAATTCATCCATCTATCTCTTCATCCATTCATTCACCCATCCATCCATCCATCCATCCATCCATCCATCCATCCATCCATCCATCCATCCATCCATCCTACAATGTAGTCTTCATCTTTCTACCACAAATATGGAATGTCTAGTTTACGTCTACCATCCCTTCGACTCCAGGAGTATCCTCGTCTGAGCTGGAGGACACTAAGAACCGGCAAAGCCACATCCTTTTCTACTATAAGACTCCAGGAAGCAGACCGTTCTCTTAGTTCAGTCAAACGAAGCTCAGGTGGAAGCATTTTCAACGGTGGTGGATCATTTCAAGAAGCTTGCATTTCACTCATATTACAGGAATCGAAAACAAAGTGACTAAACTAAAATCATAATTTCACTTCTACATCTGTAGGATAAGACATAGGTAACATCTTTCTTTATTTATAATTACGTTTGTAGGATAAGCCATAGGTAAACATCTTTCCTTATTTATAATTACATCTGTAGGATAAGACATAGGTAAACATCTTTCCTTATTTATAATTACGTCTGTAGGATAAGACATAGGTAAACATCTTTCCTTATTTATAATTACGTCTGTAAGATAAGGCATGGGTAAACATCTTTCCTTATTTATAATTACGTCTGTAGGATATGACATAGGTAAACATTTTTCCTTATTTATAATTACGTCGGTAGGATAAGCCACAAATAAACATCTTCCACTTAGATTTGTCGCTAGCAAAACGTTTCCCCTAACTCTAGGGATTTTATTATTATTGTAAATCTCCTACGTTGTTTTCACCGAGTTTTCATAATGTTTGACTTGTTTTTACATTATTGTAACATAGATTCAATAATTTGTATTAAAGATGAAAAGCTTTCTACGGTAAAAGAGGTTTCCTAACGGGTTTTAAAAGGAGATTTTGAGCTGAAATGTGTACACTCTTTTTTTTTTTCTTGACATCGCGTTCATGAAAAGGAACTTCTTGTATGTGAAGTCTCGTTGCTCGCGGGCAGTTTCTGTATCTTGTTTACTTAGTTCAGTTTGGAAGAAGTTATTCGCAAGTAAAACCAATATTTGTATGATTTTTATGTTTTCTGAAGTGAAGAGTCAGTCATAAAATTACACAGGCCTTAGGGGAGTCAGGTTTTCCCATAAGTTGCTGAAGAGTTTTTTACAATTTGAATTAAAACAGAAAAAAAAAATATTTCAGATGCCCATAATGACGTCATGAGAGATAACAGTGCAGGTCGACCATTCTTAAGTGCATAAGTTCATGCAGTGTTCTGGCGCATATTTTCTTTCCTGTATATATTTATACCGTGTTTCTACTGTTTTGGTTTGAATGTTTTGACACTTTTAAATAAATAAAGTACAGATAATTCATCCACATTTATATCGTTAATCCAAACATCATTCGCTCTTCTGTCAGTCCGTCCCTCTGTGCTCCTATACATCCATTCATAAATCATGATACATCTACCGATCTACACGTCCATTCATAAATTAATTCATCCATCTATCTCTTCATCCATTCATTCACCATCCATCCATCCATCCATCCATCCATCCATCCATCCATCCATCCATCCATCCATCCTACAATGTAGTCTTCATCTTTCTACCACAAATATGGAATGTCTAGTTTACGTCTACCATCCCTTCGACTCCAGGAGTATCCTCGTCTGAGCTGGAGGACACTAAGAACCGGCAAAGCCACATCCTTTTCTACTATAAGACTCCAGGAAGCAGACCGTTCTCTTAGTTCAGTCAAACGAAGCTCAGGTGGAAGCATTTTCAACGGTGGTGGATCATTTCAAGAAGCTTGCATTTCACTCATATTACAGGAATCGAAAACAAAGTGACTAAACTAAAATCATAATTTCACTTCTACCTCTGCACGTCATGAGCTTGACAACATCTCACACTTGTACTTCATGATCTTGACAACATCTCACGTCTATACTTCATGATCTTGACAACATCTCACACTTGTACTTCATGATATTAACAATATCTCACGTCTATGCTTCATGATCTTGACAACATCTCACGCCTCTACTTCATGTTCTTGACAACATCTCACGCCTATACTTCATAACTTGACAACATCTCACGTCTGTAAGATAAGGCATGGGTAAACATCTTTCCTTATTTATAATTACGTCTGTAGGATATGACATAGGTAAACATTTTTCCTTATTTATAATTACGTCGGTAGGATAAGCCACAAATAAACATCTTCCACTTAGATTTGTCGCTAGCAAAACGTTTCCCCTAACTCTAGGGATTTTATTATTATTGTAAATCTCCTACGTTGTTTTCACCGAGTTTTCATAATGTTTGACTTGTTTTTACATTATTGTAACATAGATTCAATAATTTGTATTAAAGATGAAAAGCTTTCTACGGTAAAAGAGGTTTCCTAACGGGTTTTAAAAGGAGATTTTGAGCTGAAATGTGTACACTCTTTTTTTTTTTCTTGACATCGCGTTCATGAAAAGGAACTTCTTGTATGTGAAGTCTCGTTGCTCGCGGGCAGTTTCTGTATCTTGTTTACTTAGTTCAGTTTGGAAGAAGTTATTCGCAAGTAAAACCAATATTTGTATGATTTTTATGTTTTCTGAAGTGAAGAGTCAGTCATAAAATTACACAGGCCTTAGGGGAGTCAGGTTTTCCCATAAGTTGCTGAAGAGTTATTTTTACAATTTGAATTAAAACAGAAAAAAAAAATATTTCAGATGCCCATAATGACGTCATGAGAGATAACAGTGCAGGTCGACCATTCTTAAGTGCATAAGTTCATGCAGTGTTCTGGCGCATATTTTCTTTCCTGTATATATTTATACCGTGTTTCTACTGTTTTGGTTTGAATGTTTTGACACTTTTAAATAAATAAAGTACAGATAATTCATCCACATTTATATCGTTAATCCAAACATCATTCGCTCTTCTGTCAGTCCGTCCCTCTGTGCTCCTATACATCCATTCATAAATCATGATACATCTACCGATCTACACGTCCATTCATAAATTAATTCATCCATCTATCTCTTCATCCATTCATTCACCCATCCATCCATCCATCCATCCATCCATCCATCCATCCATCCATCCATCCATCCATCCATCCTACAATGTAGTCTTCATCTTTCTACCACAAATATGGAATGTCTAGTTTACGTCTACCATCCCTTCGACTCCAGGAGTATCCTCGTCTGAGCTGGAGGACACTAAGAACCGGCAAAGCCACATCCTTTTCTACTATAAGACTCCAGGAAGCAGACCGTTCTCTTAGTTCAGTCAAACGAAGCTCAGGTGGAAGCATTTTCAACGGTGGTGGATCATTTCAAGAAGCTTGCATTTCACTCATATTACAGGAATCGAAAACAAAGTGACTAAACTAAAATCATAATTTCACTTCTACCTCTGCACGTCATGAGCTTGACAACATCTCACACTTGTACTTCATGATCTTGACAACATCTCACGTCTATACTTCATGATCTTGACAACATCTCACACTTGTACTTCATGATATTAACAATATCTCACGTCTATGCTTCATGATCTTGACAACATCTCACGCCTCTACTTCATGTTCTTGACAACATCTCACGCCTATACTTCATAACTTGACAACATCTCACGCCTGTACTTCATGTTCTTGACAACATCTCACGCCTATACTTCATGTTCTTGACAACATCTCACGCCAGTACTTCATGTTCTTGACAACATCTCACGTCTATACTTTATGTTCCAGACAACATCTCACACCTATACTTCATGTTCCAGACAACATATCACACCTATACTTCATGTTTCTGACAACATCTCACGCCTATACTTCATGGTCCTGATGGCGGTATTAGCTGCGAAGATATTCGGTCCAAATTTTAGAAAGTTAACAATTTTAGGCCCAATTCACTCCGACATCTCTGGATTAGCGCATACAAATAACAGATGAAAACCTCATCTAGGAAGTGACAGGTCTGCACTGACACACTTATTCTCATGGAACCTGTTATGTGCTTCATAATAATGATGATTATGTTAATAGCTGTAGCCCATATGGCAGTTTTGAGCATAATGGTTGGTAAATAAAATTCTTGAAGGAGAAGTTCAAGGATCAAAGAATTTGTATAATCTACGATCTGGGTTTGAATAAAACAAAATGAAATTCATATGAATAACGAAGTATTGAAAGGAGATGACGGATTCTGTAAATGTTCGGACAGACAATTGCCTTGTCTACAGTGCTATGAACAATCTTATCTATGAAATGTGGAAGAGTTTAATTGTTTGATTTTGGAGCACAGAAAATGGAGTTAAAAATAAATTATTAGCACTTGATGGAGTAAGGTTGGTGTTGAGATGAGTTTCTTTACATGACTTGTTTGTACTCATGAATGTCACAGTTGCAAACTGAATTATTCTGAATGCTATAAATATACTGAAAGACACAAAACAAAAGTACCGCCAGGTGAGAATCTGGCACATGGCATCTTTATAAATTCACACACAAACTGATGGACGCAGAGGGCGACAGCTCTAGTTGCAAGGGCATATGATTCGTGTTCTTTGGCTAATGTCACTTGAGCCAAGTTCTGCTCCAGGAACTGACAAGCAAGGTGTGGATCGCATGTCTCTGTCTTTGTTTAGTGGAGCCTACAAAGAAACACGGCATTGCAATTTGTTGGGTGCTTCCTGACCTATTTTATCGTGAATGTTACGAGAATCTAATAAATCTGTTACCATCAACAGTTAGAAGAGTCTTTTTTTTTTTTTTGAGACGACGAAAACAACAGGCCGTGACCCGGTGGTACTGCAAACCGGGCCCACCCGTAACGAGATGTAGACCTTACCCCAGGCATTCAATGTGCAGGGCAGGTCTCAGGCACCTCGTTGGTTCCAAAATAAACAAAGTGTAATTCCGTAGAACTACACTTTGATCCAAAACTGTGTGTGACTGCGTTCTAAAATATCATCGAAACCGTCACAAACATCCTCGAACAATTCTGACTGAATCACTGATGTATATGAAAGAGTCACTGATGTACATGAAAGACTCACTGATGTACATGAAAGAGTCATTGATGTACATACCTAATAAACATAGCAGCAGGTGAGACGAATCAGCTTCTGGAATAGTTTGTCTCTTGTGTGAGAACAGGTGAGACCAAGATGTGAACGTCGAAATTTGATTCTTATATCTCCGTCAACTTTATACTGGTTATCTCCCTTTACAAAATAGAAAATTCTCAGTTACGGGGATTTAATAACATTCTCCACCCACCCCCCCCCCCCCCCCCCCCCCAGAAAAAAAAGTACCTTTCTACGGAACTCAAGATGGGCCAGAATTTCCTGTTGCCACATCGTGGTACAAACGCATCTATTTTAGATTTTTACTTGTGTAGTGAATAATTATAGGAAAAAAAACAGCATCATGATTTGTAAATATGGAAACAATGTTCAATACATGTTTTTTTTGGCCATTAAATATAGAATCACTTTTAAAAATTCTTGTTTCTTTACAGCTTTTTTTTCATATATTTCATCTGAATCTCATTTTCATATTCTGGCAGCTTGGTGCGATCACTCATTTATTTGTGTTTTCACTTGAACCGCTGTTTCATTAATAGAAATAATTATAAGGCAATACAAAATTTAAAAATTGTTTAAACAGGAAACAAACTGGCTTTCCATACTTGACAGCAGCTTTCAGTGATTAACGTTATATTTGTGATCGTGTTAACTCGCAATTACCGAGAATAAAAAAACAGAGAAAATCTGAAAGTTTTGGAAGTCGTCGCTTACCGCTACCAGTTTATATTTTAGAAAAAAAGCGGAAAAACTTTTTACCAACAAGTGAAATGTAAAAAAAAAGAAAACAAATCTGCTGACGATATAGTAACATCTACAGGAGATTTTAATTAAAAATACTTTTTATGCCGCAAATTTCCTGTTGTAATTCAAGGTCACGGCAACATTTCCATGTTCTCCAGAATGCCTGATGGCTGGACTAATGTCTTTCCTCTGTAATTTGATTTTTCGGTTACACTTGTCGATATCAGCTAAAGACAGCCATGATTGGCGGCGCTAGCTTTGAAGTACATTAGACGGCCTGTCGGACTCTTTGATCTGAGAGCTTTGTTTTCACTGACCAACATGCGAACTCAGGAGTTAAAGGAGTACAGATGATTTTGATGAAGAAATTAAATGAAGATAACTATAGGGGTGAGACAAAAAATGGCAATGAAGATAATAACAGCAACGACAAAGATGTTAATGAAGATACTGATAATAACAATTAGAGAAATGATAATGATTATGAGTTAACAACGTCAAATAAAGCTAGCAGATGACTAAAACAGAAAAATAAAAGTAACATTTTTATTACTTGTTATTAATGTTATGAAGAAGTGTGAAGCACTTCTTCTTCTTCTTCTTCTTCTTCTTCTTCAATCTCTCTGGAAAACTACGAGTTGGTGTTCTTAGTAGCCGATGCTGTGGAGATTTTGAAGTAAGAGAGCGCAGTTTTGTGGGATTAGACCTCGAAAAAATCGTAGACAAAGCACTTTATTGAGACGTGAGAGAAAGAAAAATCACAAGAGAATTATCTGGGATTCGAACCATGGACTCCGATAGGAAGAACAGCCAACTAGCCACGAGAGAACAGCGTACTAACGAACTGCTTTAACTTACACCTCCAAAAAAAAAAGGTTATTGAAAGTGTAATTATTAGTAACTGTTCAGTCGACACAAGGGATCGTGACACTCGGAAAGAAACGAGGCCATGACACAGAAATAACGTAGCTTAGATTCAGTCTCTCTAGCAGGTACCAACTTTAGACAAATATACATACGGACTCCTAGCATGTCTGGTGCATACTTGAACAACAGCAGCAACAAACGAACAAATACTTATTACACGAAGTCAGTTTCAGGAACAATATTTTATAAGTAGGAAACAATGAGGCGATGATGTGGAGATGTTGAGTCACTGCGTCGTGTCGGATTGAGAGTGGTTCACGGCAAACTTTTATTTATTTATTATTATTATTTTTTTTTTTTTTTTTGCAGTCCCTGAGTAGAGCTAGAAAGCAGGGGAGTGAGAGCAGTATTTATTTAGTAGGCTCCACCACCCTGGGGTGTATAGTTAGCCAGGCTATTCCTGTTACTTGGGGTACCAACAGAGAGGTGGGACAGGGTCTTGGCCAGCTATGGTTCGCCAACCCTGACGCCAGCATGTCAGATATGGGTCGCTGATTGTCAAAGCAGTCATCGTCTTCGTCACTGAAACGCTGAATAAAATAAATAATAACGATTTTGAAATTGATTATTATAATTTTTATATGACAAGTATATATTATATATCTTATATACAATATATTAGTATTATTATTATTACTATTATTATAACTTTTTAAATGATGGCTGCAATTTTGACTATGATGATGACGATATCGATAATGATGATAACAACAATATAATTAATCATGGGAACTATAATTATAATTCTGACAACGACGATGAGGGCATTGAAGATGATGCTGATATTAATAATGAAGAGTGGACACAGACTGATATAAAAACTAAATCAATGTTTCATTTTTTTTTCTTTGTTCTTCATGCTAGAAATAAATGTAAAATATTTTTTAAAAAAACAGTTCGGGAGAAAATGATGACACTGAAAATAATGATAAAGGTAATGATAACGATAATGCTGATGATGAAAGCAAAGTAAATAGTGATATTTGTTCGCCAGCAATGATTGTTGTGATAATGATGATGATAACACCTATAACATTGATAATTGTGAGAATGATATATTTCTGAATAGTTCCATATTATAGAATAGTTCTATAGTACTGAATCTTAAAGGTGCTCTTTGATTAACACTTCGCAGGTTTTACAAAACTTTACCACTTCACTAAATCTAGAGCAAGTCCGATGAAAATGTTCTCTACATTATTTATTTAATTATTTATTTAATTCTGACAAATAAGTTCAAGATGTATAGTTGATAACATCACTTGGACTGAATCACTGAATCATCTGTTCACACTATCAAACTCTATCATATTCTACATGTAGCCGTCAAATTCACAAAATACTACACTTGATACGAGAACATTTCCTGATTCAGTATTATATCAGGTGTGCAACTCGTGGTCAACTAGTTTCTCGTCTAAAATCTCTGTACTCGAAGTTTCAAAAGTGTCAATTCTTCTAAATCACTTGAATCACTTGAAAACCATCTACCTTCTAACACTACTTTTGATTTTCTATCGTCTGGTCCTCTTTCTTCTCTTGTCTGTCTTCTGATTTCTTCTGACGGTCTTCCTCTGCCGTCTCTCAATCGCAGTGTACTAACGAGCAAAGTCTACTTGCCTCTTCTCTGGACTTCTGTTCTTATCTCTCATCTGATGGCTTCTCGGCTGTTCTGGTCGGACCTTCTTTCTTCACTCGTGACTGTCCACGTGCACTGACCATCCTTCTTGCAGTTCTGGTCAGTCGCTACTTGTTGGACCGACTTTGTTCTGACGATCTCCCTCCTTTGCCTCCTCTCTTCTACTTCCGTACTTCTTCGTCCCTGATTGTCCGTTCTTCCGTCTTCGGGCTCCGCCCTCTGTCTCCTCTCCTCTACTTCAGTACTTCTTGGTCCCCCACTGTCTGTTCTTCCGTCTTCGGCCCCTTCCCCAGTCTCCTCTCTCCTGTACTTCCGTACTTCTTGGTCCTCTCCTCTACTTCTGTAATTCTTGATCCTCTCCTGTATCTCCGCTCACCTTTTATCTTCAAGTAAAGCTTAATGGATTAACCAATAAGTATTTTGGCTCCACCCTTCAGATGTCCACTGGTTCCCATGAGCGTTCTGATTGTCCGTCATTCAAACTGCCTCGTGACTTATGTCGTAAGTCAGCTGTCCAATAGGCCACGCCTCTAAATATTTAATTGGTCAGCTGGCCGAGTTGGTCACTCCTTTATTTAAAAACCGTGTGCAATAGCGTCAAAGCGCTAATAGGTATCAAAATGTCAACTCCGTCTATACAACTGTCGTTTACCTAAGACCTTATCTTGCTCTTTCATGTCGGAGGTTTTATTGTGTCCTGCCTTTTTTATTTTGTCTGTCTTTTCTATACGTCTTTTCTATTATGTTTACACGTGTCAACGTCCAGTCACTGCTTTGTTATCACTGGACCATCGTACTTTCTGGCGTCCTTCCTTTGTATTATCCATATCTCAGCGTCACCGAGTCTCGTCTTTTTCTATTCACTGTTTCCACTGTTTACTTTTGTCTGTGTCTTGTTCTAGTGTTATGGAAGTTTTATACAGTTCTCTTCCTTTTTCTGCCTACTTTTCTCTGTCAGTATTCAATGTTACTATTTTCTTTACAGTATATTTTCATAATCATATTCATTAATAATAATAATAATAATAATCATTACTTAGAAGGCCATGCTACATACCCATGTGACACTGTCAATGAAAATGGCAATAATAAAGAACTGGAACTAAATGGTCTTTAAAAAAAAACTGAAGAAAAAAAAATGTGAACAGTTTCTTGTAAGTTTTATATGTAAAGGTTGCTGAAGTTGCTGGAGAGACTGCGGTAATTAAATAAATACGGACAACCCTGGGAAACGAAAGTAGGGCGTACGTGCAGGCCTGTGTCGGCGAACATCAAAGGAAGTTTGATCTTTACTCTGACACCGACTCTTTTATCATCATCTCCAGCCACCGAGCTCTCACTTCCCTTGTCTTCTTCCCCTGAACTCTTCACTTCACAGTCAAGTTTCAGCCACCGACGTAAGTGTTAGCGTTTTGTGAGATTCCAAATCGAACGCTTCAATTTGTGTCTACAGCCAGTTCTCAGTTTTTAACATATTATCGATATGGCTAGTCAGAAATCGCTTTTTTCTCATTTTTTTAACGTCGAAAACAAACATCAGCTTGATGATTGAAGTGAGTGTGAGACTAACAGTGCCAGTGGTGGAGCTCCAGCGAGCAGCAGCAGCTCAGTGGCTAATAGGAAAGCCACCACCACAATCTGAAGATTTAGAATGCTCTTCTGCAAAAAAAAAATTAAACATTGTTTTAACGAGAAGTGGTTATTATACATGGTTACATACTGGCGAGCAGATAACTATGTTTTGTTGTGTATGTCAGCAACTAGACAGACAACTGGATTTTCTAAAAGTTGAAGAAGCTGTCAGGCGCCTGCACTAAAGGAACAAAAGTCACATTGCGGCTGCTTCGGCTCAAGTTGCTCACCAGCCTGTGGACACGTAGCCATACGATGCACTCACACAAAAGAAACACTGGAAGCGCAGTTACAAACAGTTTCATTTATGGCCACAAAGAAATATTGCAGCAGGTAAACTAGATGCTGTAGTCAACCTTCAGGTAGAAAGTAAGTGCCTCTCACTGTGTAGTAGTGCATTGAAAGAGTCACAGTTCAGAATTTACAAAAACCAAAAGTCTGTGATCCAAATGGAGGAATGTCTTGTGTATGTTGTTAAAGAGAAAATCTATGGAGGAATTTCTTGTGTATGTTGTTAAAGATAAAATCTATGGAGGAATCTCTTGTGTATGTTGTTAAAGAGAAAATCTATGGATGAATCTCTTAAGTATGTTGTTAAAGAGAAAATATATGAAGGAATCTCTTGTGTATGTTGTTAAAGAGAAAATCTATGGAGGAATCTCTTATGTATGTTGTTAAAGAGAAAATCTATGGAAGAATTTCTTGTGTATGTTGTTAAAGAGAAAATCTATGGAGGAATTTCTTGTGTATGTTGTTAAAAAGAAAATCTATGAAGGAATCTCTTAAGTATGTTGTTAAAGAGAAAATCTATGGAGGAATCTCTTAAGTATGTTGTTAAAGAGAAAAATCTATGGAGGAATTTCTTGTGTATGTTGTTAAAGAGAAAATCTATGAAGGAATCTCTTAAGTATGTTGTTAAAGAGAAAATCTATGGAGGAATCTCTTAAGTATGTTGTTAAAGAGAAAAATCTATGGAGGAATTTCTTGTGTATGTTGTTAAAGAGAAAATCTATGAAGGAATCTCTTAAGTATGTTGTTAAAGAGAAAATCTATGGAGGAATTTCTTGTGTATGTTGTTAAAGAGAAAATCTATGGAGGAATCTCTTGTGTATGTTGTTAAAGAGAAAATTCGACAGCAAATCAGGGAGTGTGACTTTGCAGGGCTTACTGTCGACGTGGCGCTCAACAAGAAGATCATTGTGTACGCCAAGGTTGAGAAACAGGGAAATATTTAACACAGCTTTGTGGGGGGAAATTGCACAGTTTCTCCGGAACTGCTGAATGTGTTTTCCACCATTTGGCACAAGTAATGGATGAAGTGGGAATTAAAAACAGACAGGTATCCAGAGTAAGCCAGACGAAGCAAGTGTTATGACAGGCAAACATAATGTTTGCACTTCGGCCTACTTTAGTGCATATGCACTGTGTAGCCCCTCGTGCTGTGCTGGCAGCTAGAGATGCTTCTGAAACAGACTCGGCGGCTGATTATCGATTATGCTTGCAACAAATCTTTAAGCTTTACCCACCTTCTGGCCATAAAACTCACAGATTAAAAGAAGCGTGTGACGTCTTCAGTGACGTCGACTATATTTAGCAGCCAATTAGCGTTCGTTAGTTAAGTTTTGGCTGCGCTCTTCGCGTCGTACACAATGTGTACAAAGGACTAGTGCTCACGCTTGAAAAATAGGTCCAACGAAATAATCTAGCGGCTGCAGGTTTACTACGTACATGCAACATTTCGTTGATTCCTTGCTATGACATATATGCTATCTGATGTCAGTCCCGTGGTAGAGAAACTGAATCGGACATTTCAGAAAGACTCAGTGAACCTATCAACAGTGAACCTATGATTATCAAAAGGGCACGTCATGTTTTACTGATAACTCCTGATTCAAAAGAAAATGAGTTAGCAGGAAAAAAAAATCAGATAATGTCACGTTTGATGAGGTCACGTTGTCAAGCTTAAATACTCGACAAACGTTTCAAAGAGTCAGACAAAATTTTATTAAGAACTCACTGACTCCTTAAGTGCAAGGTTTCCTTCTGACCTAATTTCTGTCGGTTCTTCTCTGGCAAAACTGCTTGATGCTGAGCAATACCATCCCGTCAGAAATGAACTTGACCAGTATGCGACAAATGAGAGTTGAGACCTTATTATGCTACAGTCAACAGTGGGTCAAGCCTTACAAGATTTCCAACAGTTTAATTAAAGAAGCTGCGGGATACGGTTTAAACAACATTGACACGTCGTGCGCAGCTGTTTAATAAAAGTCTCAGCTGTATAGTTTGCAGATTTTGCAGGACTAGCCCAGATAGTCTTGCTTGTTCCTGTGTCTAATGTTCCTGTGTCTAATGTTCCTGTGTCTAGTGTTCCTGTGTCTAATGTTCCTGTGTCTAGTGTTCCTGTGTCTAATGTTCCTGTGTCTAATGTTCCTGTGTCTAGTGTCCCTGTGTCTAATGTTCCTGTGTCTAATGTTCCTGTGTCTAGTGTTCCTGTGTCTAATGTTCCTGTGTCTAATGCTTCTGTATCTAGTGTTCCTGTGTCTAGTGTTCCTGTGTCTAATGTTCCTGTGTCTAATGTTCCTGTGTCTAGTGTTCCTGTGCCTAATGTTCCTGTGTCTAATGTTCCTGTGTCTAGTGTTCCTGTGTCTAATTTTCCTGTGTCTAATGGTCCTGTGTCTAGTGTTCCTGTGTCTAATGTTGCTGTGTCTAATGTTCCTGTGCCTAATGTTCCTGTGTCTAATGTTCCTGTGTCTAATTTTCCTGTGTCTAATGATCCTGTGTCTAGTGTTCCTGTGTCTAATGTTGCTGTGTCTAATGTTCCTGTGTTTAATGTTCCTGTGCCTAATGTTCCTGTGTCTAATGTTCCTGTGTCTAGTGTTTCTGTTTCTAATGTTCCTGTGTCTAATGTTCCCGTGTCTAATGTTCCTGTGTCTAGTGTTCCTGTGTCTAATGTTCCTGTGTCTAGTGTTCCTGTGTCTAATGTTCCTGTGTCTAATGTTCCTGTGTCCACGTGTCTAGTGTTCCCGTGTCTAGTGTTCCCGTGTCTAGTGTTCCTATGTCTAATGTTCCCGTGTCTAGTGTTCCTGTGTCTAGTGTTCCTGTGTCTAGTGTTCCTGTGTCTAATATTCCTGTGTCTAATGTTCCCGTGTCTAATGTTCCCGTGTGTAGTGTTCCCGTGTCTAGTGTTCCTGTGTCTAATGTTCCTGTGTCTAGTGTTCCTGTGTCTAGTGTTTCCGTGTCTAGTGTTCCTGTGTCTAGTGTTTCAGTGTCTAGTGTTCCTGCTGAGAGAGGCTTCAGCTTATACAACCTAGTAAAAGGCAAGGAGAGAAATCGGTTGGAGGATAATCGAGCCAGTGGAGTGAAGATGTTCATGGAAGAGAGTCTGACAGTTTTGACTTTGATTCAGTATGTGATCATTTTGTCAAGATTAACTCTCGTCACAAGTAAGATAAGAACAAAATATTCACAGAGACCTTTACTTTCAGCTGATGTTTGTAGAGTTTGTTTAACTTCACCTAATATATATATATAAACCGGTACTTCCGAAAGTATTTCATCCAAGGATAAAGACAGGTACCTCTGTGCCAGTTTCAAAAACTCCTAGCGTGATCACTGTGTTGTTGCAGTGGCTTCTGTACTGCTATGCTCAAATTATGTTTTGTACTGAATTAAACTGGGCATTTTTATATTCACGTTTACACAGACTACCCTTAAATTTATGTTAACTGGTCATGTATTAAGATAAAAAAAGTTCTCTCAAAATGTCTTCCTATCATTTTTAGGTACTTACATATTTTTTAAAAATCTGTATTGAAACAAAACCCAGCAAGAAATATACATGTGTTTTCTATATGAAAGAGGTTGTGTTAAAGAAAGAATTAACAAGCTGAAGAACAAATAAAGCACACAGCACAGCAATTCTTGCTAACCGAAACTAGAAGTGTGTTACATTTGATGTAGAAATTACTACTTCAAAAAATCCTTTTTGCGTTGTGCTATTTGCCAATCATTTGTGTTTCTATGGAACGTTAGTTGACTCACGTACAATAAAATCAGTCTGTAAGAGCATATGACCCAAAGCTGCAAGAATTTAAAATACATAACGTCTTCTTTCGTGTATATTCTTAAATTGTGGCAAACATTTTCATAGCGAAAATCTGAAATATAAATTGGAAATAGATAATTTGCTGTAGAATTATCCTGTGGGTTAATTTTTCTCCGTTTTATTTTTAAAGATCGGTACGCATCTTCTCTCTTATCTGTCTGCTTGTGACATCTCGTGGAGTGTCAGACATCCTTCCAATGCAAGGTGAGTGTATACTATTTTTATGTTCTCGTTTATATATTAATGAAATGACGTGTTCTCTAATTAATCTTATCTTATATCTTATATCATTCCCGTGCCGTTAAACGTCACATATGGCTCGCAAGGTAGTTAGCCAGCTGTTCCTGTTTTCAGCGAGCTTTTCAACCTCATCAAGGGATTTTAGGCCTATTAGTTTGGCCTCTCTTAACAATGTCCTCTTTAGAATTTCACATGGTCTATCTTTTTTTTTTGCTTTGGCCTGCTGTGTTCCACTTGATAGCTTGTTTTAGGATTCTCTGATCGTTTCTTCTCATCAAGTGACCAATATATCTCCATCTCCTTTTCCTGATCACCCATGAGACTGGTTGTTGTTCAGTCATCTGTCTTATCTCTGCATTGTTCTTGAATTCGTTCCACTTGATGCCGAGTATTTTCCTTATGCATTTGTTTTCAAAAGAGTCTAATTTCTTTTCTATTTCTTTAGTTGTTTTCCAGCTTTCACATGCATAAATGAGTGTGGATATTACAACTGAATTGAATAGTCTTAACTTAGATTTTGTGCTTATAACTTTTGAATGTCATATGTTATCAAGATTCTTGAAGATTGATGCTGCTTTTGCAATTCTGATTCTAACTTCCTTTCTTGTGTCACCATCCTGATCTATTTAGCTGCCAAGGTATGCAAATTGACTGGATTCTTCAACACCTGTCCTTTCTACGTGTTTTTTTTCCATTTTGATTAATGGATAGTTTCATTATTTTTATTTTGTCCTTGTTAATTTCAAGTCCTATTTTGCTAGCCAGTGAAGACTCTTAAGATACCTGTTTTTTCTTGTATAGACTTCATATTTTTACTGATAAGAGTTATGCCATCAGCAAAATCAAGATCTTCTAATAGGGTCGCATTTACCCAATCAATACCTGTGTTACCTGTACAGCATTTTTTTAAAATTATGCAATTCCAAAAGCAAAGGAGTTAGTATACATCTTTGTTTCACGCCTGTTTCAATCAGGAACCATTCACTCATCCCTTCTTCTGTTTTGACTACACAGACATATCCATTGTAATGGTCCTTAATGATGTTGACAATTTTAGATGGTATTCCATGTAGACTTAAAATTCTAATTCTCCACAGTGAATCTCTGTGTATGCTATCAAATGCCTTTTTAAAGTCTATGAAGTTCAGTATTAATGGTTTCTGCTTTTCAATATGCTCTTCAAGTATAATTCTTAGAGTAAAGATATGGTCGAGACAGCTCCTCCCTTTTCGAAATCCTGCTTGTTCTTCTCTCATTGCGGTATCCACTATATCTTTAAGTCTATTCAAAATGACCTTGCAAAATGCTTTTGACACAACTGATATTAAGGTTACACCTCTCCAATTGTTACAGTCACTAAGGTTGTCTTTTTTATATTTTAACAATGGTTCCTTTTTCCATTTAGAAAGGACCTTTTCTCCTTTCCAAATCTTGTTAAACATTCTCTGTAGTTGTCTCATGTTGTCACTATTGATAGCTTCTAACATTCCAGGTGTTATTTCATCTTCACCTGCAGCTTTGTTGTTAGCCATTAAATTCACTGCTGTTTCAGTTTCATGCAATATAATTTCATCTAG
>CM019706.1:23829037-23842235 GCA_009760885.1 Achatina immaculata | reverse complement strand
AACGAGCTGTACTAACAGACTGGCAAAGATTTGTGACAGTGCCGATATGGAAAAGGAAAGGAAGCAAAAGGGACTGCAACACTTATGGGTGTGTCTCTCTTCTAAGCCAAGGGAGGAAAACATATGCGATAGTAACAGAACAACGTACATCGTACGTAGCGCAGCCACTACTTGGAGAAGGCCAGTTTGGATTTAGGAAAGAAAAAGGATGTACGGACGCAATTTTTACAATGAGACAACTTAGTGATAAAGCTATCAAACACGATAAAGAGATCATGGTGGCATTTGTAGATCACAAAAGGACATCTGACAGAGTCAACAGAAACAAGTTATGGGGAATATTAGAATCATATGAAATAAGAGGGCAGTTATTTAAAAAATAGAGGCTTCTAACACGATAATATGTGTGCAGTCAGAACAGCCACTGGTTTGAGTTAACTGGTATAAGGTGACCATCGGGAGTTAGACAAGGATGCGTCTCCCCTACTTTATACTAGATAACCAAAAATGTCACGTACCGGAGAAATTAAATGAACTGATGATTGAGACGACCAAAATGACGAAGAACAACAAAATCTCATCAGCAGCCTCGGCAGCAGCTGGAAAGAATACAATATGAAAATAAGTACTTAGAAAACAGAAACAATGCTGATAAGAACCCCAAGAGAATGTAACATTTACTTCTTCTTCTTCTTCGATCGCTTCTACCACCAAAAACCGCACTGTGATCCTACTGAATTCACGCCTGTGGTCCTCGTTAGGTCCCGTGGTCCCCTGTGTGGTCCCCGAAAAGACCACACGAGATCCACGAGAGGACCACAAGGGGTTCAGAGTATCACAGGGCTTTAGCCTGTATTCTTGGTGGGTCTCGGAAGCGGGATTGCGTGACACCGTGGTTTTCATTGCACCAGTTTAGTCTAGGGTTGGACTTTCTCACCGGAAGACCTCGACGTGTTTAGGATATCAGTGCATCCCCGCTGGGTGAGAGGCGGTAGCCCAACCAGACCAGAGTTGGACTTTCTCACCGGAAAACCTCGACGTGTTTTGAGATACCCGTGTATCACCGCCGGGTGAGAGGTGGTTGCCCATCCAGTCCAGAGTTGGACTTTATCACAGGAAAAACTCAGCGTGATTAGGATACGCAAACATCTCCGCCGGGTGAGAGGTGGTTGCCTATCTAGACTTCCCAGTGTCTCCGACTTAAGCATTTTGCGGTCGTGGCCGCTACCCTTCCTAGTTGTGACCAGGATAGAGCTTTTGTCCAGGAGGACGAATCCTCGCCACTAGTAACTTCTACCCCTGGGTTGAGCCGGTTTAGGCATTATCCCAGTATGGGCGTGTTTGGGACGAGACCGACCTCTAGAGTAGAGGTACTGTGACATGCATAGCCTTCAAGATTCACCCCTGATATGAACCGGTTTAGGCAAAATTCACCAGTATGGGTGTATATCAGGCGTTACCGACCTCTAGAGCGGAGGTGGCATGACATGTTTAGCCATCAAGTTCCACCCCTGGTGTGTGCCGGTTTAGGCATATTTCACCAGTGTAGGTGTATTTCGGACGTGGCCGGCCTCTAGAGCAGAGGTGCCGTGGTATAGCTCTCGTAGCGATACTACTGGACATACTAGTTAAACTTCACTTTCAACCACCTTTTCCCATCGGCGCCGCACAGCAACCTTTATTTCTTTTCCGCATTTCTTCCTTGACCGGGAAGAGCTTCACTCTACGCGCGGCATTTGAAGAGTCCCGCCAGCAGTGTCTTAACCTCTGGGACAAGCCGGTTCATGCATTTCACCCGATATGACTGCACTCAGGACGTGGCCGACCTCCAGACCAGAGGTGCCGTGATTTGACTGTTTGCTTCGCTTTATCCTTTCTACCAATTTTTCCGCAGTGATGCTGCGCGGCAACCTCATTTGCAAATTTCTTCATTGGCCGGGAGGAGCACCGCTCCACGCACGGCAGCTGAAAATCTCGCCAACAGCGGCAGATGAGCTACCAAACGTGCCACTCATCTACCCTAAGCAACTGGTTTCAGGCGCCAGATATTCGCCCTCGCCCCTTCTCCTGTCAGTTTAAACAGTTCTGTCACGGGAAGGCCAGGAGCTGGACTTGACTGCCAGAAGCTGTTTGAGGCGCGTTTGCAGTCCTTAGAACCTGTAACATTTACATAAATAACACCAAGCTCAGGCAAGTTACTGAGTTCAAATATCTAGGAAGCATATTTGCAAAGGATGGAAAAATAGAAATCGAATGTAGAATTTATGAAGCAAGCAATGTTACCTATCAACTTGCACCAATCCTACTAAATAACAACTCTTTGAAACAATATTCACCCTGATTCTGTGCTATCAATGCCAAACATGGACACTCGCCAAATACCATGACAGAAAGATAACTGCATGCGAGATGAAATGGTGAATAGAAAAATGGTAAACAAGACAAGAAGGAATCAAGGGTAGAATGAAATAATCCGGCAAATGATGGGAATAACACATGTCAATGACCACATCCGAAATCAGAGAATTAAGTAGTTCGGAAGGTGCCATGATCAACAAGATGGTCCTTCCGTCCAGGCTAATATTTAAAAAAAAAACCTAACCACTTAACCGTTGTGTAATTATCTAGCAGCACCACGACTTAACCGTGATGCAATTATCTAGCAGCACCACGACTTAACCGTTGTGCAATTATCTAGCAGCACCACGACTTAACCGTGATGCAATTATCTAGCAGCACCACGACTTAACCGTGATGCAATTATCTAGCAGCACCACGACTTAACCGTTGTGCAATTATCTTGCAGCACCACGACTTAACCGTGATGCAATTATCTAGCAGCACCACGACTTAACAGTGATGCAATTATCTAGCAGCACCACGACTTAACCGTTGTGCAATTATCTAGCAGCACCACGACTTAACCGTTGTGCAATTATCTTGCAGCACCACGCGGTGTAAACATTTTTTAAAATAATTTTTTGAAGTAGTTCGAGCATTTGCTACGCACGAACCTAGAACAACACGGGCCAGGAGCATACACCTCTAAAACATCTGGATATAAGGCACTAGGACGACCAGGGAAAAAGTGGATAGATGGGGTGAAAGACACACTGAGGAAACATAACATGACAGCTACCCAGGCCCATCACCTTGCTCTGGACCAGTGTCTGAAACTCCCTGCGACGCTAATGACATAAACAGGTTGATAAGAAGAAGAATGTTCAAGTTTTCAATGACTCAGACTACACAAAGGAACAATTTTTTTTATAAATAGGAAACTACGAGGCTTTGGTACGGTAAAGTAAAAGAACACAATTTTGTAGGATTAGACCTCGAAAAAATCGTAGACAAAACGCTAAAGTGCTTTGTCTACGATTTTTTCGAGGTCTAATCCTACAAAATTGTGTTCTCTTACTTTACCAGACTACACAAAGGGATTCAAATTCAAATTTAAATGCCTTACAAAGTACCGCGTATTATTGCCCCTGCTGTCTTACCTGCCCTTGCTCCTAAACTTAGTTCACAGAACCCACTTTCACTCTTCGAGGAAAATACAGTCTTAGGATAAGCCATTATTTTCAAATGGTGGAGTGAGGAACAGGGTTGGTTTTTTAAAAAAGGAGATAAAGTAGGCCAGGGTCTCTCACCGAGAGCCTCATGGATTCTCCGACAGTCATGATTTAAATATGTAAATAAGGTTTTTTTCTATACCAGTAACATTGATGCTGCCGGGGTTACAGACACAAGTTTAATAATAATACAAAAAAATAAAATAAGGGTCATCTTTATAAAAGCTTACCTCAGTCTTGCGGCTGATTTATACGTGTTTAGAGTAATTTTTTTTTTAACGTAGCCAAGTTTAAGAACCCTTTTGTTAAAGGAAAAACTCCACTACCATGCAAGTGACTTGCGTTAAAGCCGACATTATTTACGAGAGAGTGATAACAAACAAGGATAGAAGGCCGATAAGTTATACAATATAGACAGCTCTCTGGAAGCACATCACTGCACTGGCAATTATTACTGAGTTATTATAGATAAGTTATACAAAATAAACAGCTCTCTGGACGGACATCACTGCATTTGCAATTATTACTGAGTTATTATAGATAAGTTATACAAAATAAACAGCTCTCTGGACGGACATCACTGCATTTGCAATTATTACTGAGTTATTATAGATAAGTTATACAAAATAAACAGCTCTCTGGAAGGACATCACTGCACTGGCAATTATTACTGAGTTACTATAGATAAGTTATACAAAATAAACAGCTCTCTGGAAGGACATCACTGCATTGGCAATTATTACTGAGTTATTATAAATAAGTTATACAAAATAAACAGCTCTCTGGAAGGACATCACTGCATTGGCAATTATTACTGAGTTATTATAGATATGACCAGCCCTCGGTGGGAATGGAAGAAGGATCTGGTTCTACTTCAAGGCCAGGGCTGTTAGTCTGGAAGCTCTGTTTTCTCCCTGTTTTCTTATCTGAGACAAAATTCAGGAAAATAATAGAGCGCTCCCCCTACAATCTGTAGAGGGGGCCCCTTTCAGTGTTTGCTCTAGGGTGTGGAATGTTGTGAGCAAAAATGTTACTTCGTGAATCAAAGGAACTACTGGCAATAAAGTTTTGCTCGAAATTGTAACAAATTCCGTCGTTATACCACGTGCTCGTGCGCTGAGATTTTAAAAAAATGTGGTCTAAGGGCTAAAAATGTGTACGTCAGCGCACGCTGGCACAGCTTACAGCGAACACTTGTTGCAGTAGTACATGACCTGGCTCTTCGCGTGCCTGGATACAACTTATGGACACAAGGCTAATGTCCTGTAAGCTGCAGGTATAGTTTTTTATGGGAATTTCCATGAAACGTGCATTTTTTTTTCCCGGCCCTCCAAGGTTAAATAGTTTGAGAAACATTTTTCTTTTTTTTTTTTAAGCGATGAAATAATACCTTTTGTCTAAAAAAAAATTAATAGTTTTGGCACACGGATATATCGAGGACCTTCAAAAACAAGAATGTGTATTTTTAAAAATGTGAACAACAGAATCGAAAAGTAGTTCGCTCTATGCTGGGATTTTCTTGTCAGGTACTGTCAAGTACTGGGATAGGCCGCCATTTCTGATGTCTGAAACCACAGGTTAACAAAGACAAGTATTTTGTGTGAAAACGAAACACAAAGACGAAGAGGGAGGATGACATTGCTTTGTAAAATGTCCAACCTACTTGTCATCATGTTACTAGCTACAGGTGAGAAATATTGTATCATAATATTTCTGAATATTTGTATATAATTTAGATTTGTACTTCCTTGTTTCTATACATCCATTCATACTTTGAATTCTACATACATGGACATTATAATCTTTGTATATGAGAAAGATTTTTTTTTCATTGATGACATTACATGTGATTGTGTAATATATACGACTCAAGCATTCCCAGGCGATTGGCATATGTAAGAGTACTTACGAATAATTAGTCTATAAGTATACACAACTAAGTATATAACTATACACGGAGCCACTGCAGCAAAGCTGTTATAACAAAATGTATAAATTAGGAAAAAGTAAGAACAGCTTTATTAATTAACAAGCACACAGTTGCGATGTTTCGGTGCGAACCCTAATCTTACAAAAACGCACAGGATAAAGAAATAGAGAAAGAAGATAATATATGAATTCACAGAATTATATGTAAAAAGTAGGAATGGAAAAAATAGAATAAATAAAATAAATGGACCACTTAACTGTGGCTTGTAAGAGGCTGTATCTTACTGGACACTTCAAAAACTTCTCGAACAAAATGTAGGGTGGGCCGAAAATCTCTATGCAGAAGAAAATCCATTACTTTCTTTAATTTTATTCACTGAAAATGCTCTGTATGGTTTCCATTAAAATGACACATTGCCACTAGGATGATTTCTATGTGCTATGATACAACTCACTACCAAAAATAGCACTAAGATGGACACCACAGGGGAGCAGAAGTAAGGGTAGACCAAAAGAGACATGGAGAAGAACAACAGAAAGGATGTTGAGCAATAGAGGGCTCACGTGGGCAAGAGCAGAAAAAAAGGCGAAGGACAGGCATTTGTGGAAAACCCTTGCGGAAGCCCCATGTGCCCTGGGCACTTAAGGTTCAGTGAGAGAGAGAGATGATACAAGGCTGTCTTGAAAGATGAACTGATATAATAAAAAGATATATCCTTATACATGGAGGCTATAGTAAAAAGATGTTTTCTTATACATGGAGGCTATAATAAAAAGAGATGACTGAATAACAACCAGTCTCATGGGTGATCAGGAGAAGGAGATGGACATATGTTGGTCACTTGATGAGAAGAAATTATCAGAGAATCCCAAAACAAGCTATCAAGTGGAACACAACAGGCCAAAGAAAAAGAGGCAGACCACGTGAAACTCTGAAGAGGACATTGTTAAGAGAGGCCAACTTAACAGGCATAAAATCCTTTGATGAGGTTGAAAGGCTCGCCGAAAACAGGAACAATTGGCGAACTACATTGCGAGCCCTATGTGACGTTTAACGGCACGGGAATGATATAAGATATAAGATAATAAAAAGATGTATTCTTATACATGGAAGTTATAATAAAAAGATGTATTCTTATACATGGAGGCTATAATAAAAAGATGTATTCTTATACATGGAGGCTATTATAAAAAGATGTATTCTTATACATGGAGGCTATAATAAAAAGATATATTCTTATACATGGAGGTTATAATAAAAAGATGTATTCTTATACATGGAGGCTTTTAGACTCTACTTTATAAGAGTAAGAAAATCAGCGATACTAATATCTATGAAGAAGATAGTTCACAATTCCAAAAATTGCAGCACAATTTTGTCATCACTTTTGTGGCATCAATTATCTGATGTTAGCCAGGCTGTTAAAAGTCAAAGATACCACATGGCAATGTCAGATTCTTCTTCTTACACCCTTCTCGTGCCGTTAAACGTCACATAGGGCTCGCATGTAGTTTGCAAAGTTTCCTATTTTCGGTGAGCTTTTCAACCTCATCAAGGAATGTTATGTCCACTAAACTGGTCTCTCTTAAAAATGTCCTCTTTAGAGTTTCATATGGTCGACCTCTTATTCTTTGGCCTGTTGTGTTCTTCTCGATAGCTTGTTTTAGGATTCTGTGATTGTTTCTTCTTACCACTTGACCAATTTATGGCCATCTTCTTTTTCTGATCACCCATGAGACATGTTGTTATTTGTTCATCTGTCTTTCTCTGTGTTGTTTTTGAATTCGTTCCACTTTATGGCGAATATTTTTCTTAGCCATTTGTTTTCAACAGAGTCTAATTTATTGTCTATTTCTTTAATTGTTTTTTAGTTGTCAGCTTGCCTAGCCAAAAAATTTTTTAATGACAATGAAGCAGAGCTGTCACACTCTGACACTTGAGATCATAACTGGAACAGCGAGGCCCACATGAGCCACATATGAGGATTCTTGTTTTTGTCTGGAATATTTATTAGTACCCTTATCCTGCATTATCTGTTTCCTTGAAGGCTGATCCATAGAGACACATTCAAGACCTTCATGGCTTTCATATTTTTTTGTTGTTACACGTATGCTGTACAAATAAATATATTTTCACCTCTAGGTGTTTTTTTTTCATTAATTTTTAAATTTCTCTGCAAAAACATTTATTAGTTTGCAATAAATTCTTTAACAAAGTACAGTAACTGTGTGAGTTTGCCTTGATGCAGCCACCATTTGGTTTCTGCTGTCATTAAATTTACTTTTCTTCACAGTGAGTTGCCAGACAATCATTACACCAAACCAAGTAATGACTGGAGGCAAGTTCTCAGTCCTCTGTGATGCTTCGAGGGTTCCTACACTTCCATCAGATGCCAACAACATAGTAAAACTGACTGTTTCCAAAGATACTATAACTTCCCAGATTGCTGATTACACAACTTTAACCAGTTCATTGGTACCACCAAATTCCACGGTTTGTTGGACTTGTTTGTACTTCAAATATTAAAGTTTGTCATTGTTTGTAACAAAAATTTACCATCTTCTACTGTAGGTGACATAATCATTAAATGTTTAATACATTTCAGCCATTAAGAAATATTCTAGAAGAGCTAACTGATTAAATGCAGCTTTATAATTAATGTAGCTTATCAGTTTGTCCAGATCTTTTTCCCACTGTTTTGCAGTCAGTACTTAACAGGTAGAAAAAAAGGCGAGGAACAGGCATTTGGGGAAAACCCTTGCGGAAGCCCTATGTGCCCTGGGCACTTAAGGTTCAGAGAGAGAGAGAGATCTGCTTGTCAAGATTTTTTTCCGACAGTTTTGCAGTCAGTACTTAACATATTTCACATAAATCTGATAAACAGGACAGAATATGACATGCTTCACATAAACCTGATAAACAGGACAAATAGTAATATGCTTCACACAAACCTGATGAACAGAATATGACATGCTTCACATAAAACTGATAAACAGAACAGAATATTGCATGCTTCACATAAAACTGATAAACAGAACAGAATGTGACATGCTTCACATAAACCTGATAAACAGAACAGAAAGTGACATGTTTCACATAAACCTGATAAACAGAACAGAATATTGCATGCTTCACATAAACCTGATAAGATAAACAAAAGAATATTGCATGCTTTATATAAACCTGATAAACAGAACAGATTATAGCATGCTTTATATAAACCTGGTAAACAGAACAGAATGGTAAATAAGCCTCCATCTTTGAGCTGCTAAGTAAACATTACACTGCTTTGTTAAATTTTGTTTCTTTTTTGTGATTTGCCATGAATTTATATTTCTACTAAATTTATTTTTGTGTTTGAGGGCTATATTTTTTTTGCAAAATATAAAGTACAGAAAGATCTCTACTTATGGTTCATTGATTACACCAAGGCATTCGACAAGGTGAAATATAATGAAATTATTAAAATGCTTGAAGACATCAATATAGATGGCAAAGAACTGAGGATTGTAAAACATCTATACTGGCAGCAAGAAGCAGCAGTTCGAGTTGAAAATAGAATTGGAAAATATCAACCAATAAAACAAGGGGTGCGACAAGGATGTGTACTATCTCCAGAACTTTTTTCTCTGTACAGCAAGAATATTCTAAGAACGATCATCACAGAACCAGGCATAAAAATTGGAGGATACAATATTAACAACCTTCGGTATGCTCATGACACAATACTGATAGCTGAGAACCAACAAGACCTGCAAAATCTCTTGGATAAAGTAGCCAAAGAAAGTGAACAGAAAGGCCTTACTTTGAACATCAAAAAGACAGAGACTATGGTTATATCTAAGAAACAGAATCCACCAACATGCAGTATTAAATTAAACGTAAGTATTCTAAAGCAGGTGCAGAAATTCAAATACCTTAGAGCAGTAATAACTTTAGATGGGAAATGCAGAACAGAAATTAGGAACAGAATAGGCCAAGCAAAGACTGCATTTCAGAGAATGAGAAACATACTAACTAACACATCCTTATCAATGAATGTTAGAAAATGAGTCCTAAAATGCAATATTGAACCTATCTTGTTATATGGAAGTGAATCATGGACAATAGGCAAGTCTGCACAAAAATCATTGGAAGCAGCAGAAATGTGGTTTATTAGAAGAATGTTGCGAATCCCCTGGACAGCAAAAATAACTAGTGAAGAATGTATGAGAAGAGCTGGAGAGACAAAAAACCTTGTGAAAAAGATAAGAAAGAGACAATGTACTTTCATAGGATATGCAATGAGAAGAAGGGGCATTGAAAATATTATAACAACAGGAAAAATATAAGGAAGAAGATCAAGAGGAAGACCAAGAGAAATGATACTGGACAGTCTGACGGGATGGTGTGAGAGGAGATCACCAACTGAACTGATGGCCTGCATGAAGGATCGTGTACTCTGGAGAAGCATAATAGCCAACGCCAGTCAGCACGGCACCTGATGATGATGATAATGATGAGAATGAAAATATGAAGTGATGACATATGGCTGTATGATAGATCTTACATGTATTGTTATGTTAAATATTAGAGTAACATGTATCTGTGCTATATTCACAACACATAGACAGTTCCTCCTGGAAGAAACTGGAACTTCACTTTCTCTGGAGCTAATGGTGGAGCCAACAACAGAAATACTATGAGACTCCAGTGGGATGTAAATGATGCTATGTGTAGTGATGCTGGAGCTTACATCTGTGTTGTGAGTTACTACATTGCACCTCGTGTGTTAGAAGAGAATGCAGTCCAGAATCTGACAACAGTTGGTAAGTGGATGTGATGCATGTTATTGACATGACTAAATCAGGTATGAAACTTGTTTTTCTGTGTCAGTTAATAGACTACAGAGGGCTGTGTATGCTAATCTAAAATGCATAGTATTTGAATGAAATTTTGTTTCAAACTTAAAATGACAGTGATAGAAACACTTCACCTTTTAAAAACAACTTTAGAGAAGTCAGACCTCATGTTTTGATTTGTTCAGGCACTTTAAAGAAGGCAGAACTTCAAGCAAAAATGGTGAAAGATGTGTCAACTGGTGATGGACTGTTTGAAGAAGCAAGAGTATTACATGTGCTGACAAAAAACTTTGATCAATGTTTTGAATTTGAGTCATGTTGCTGCAAAGTTTATAACAGAAGACAAGAAAGAAGTACAAAGTGACAATCTCTGTGTAGTTTTCATAAGGACAGAAACCAACTCAGACTGCCTAGATAAAATTGTAACAGTTGGTAAAAGTTGGATTTACAGTTATGAAGTGGGAACACATCATTGGTCCATGCAATGGAAAATACTAAATTCTCCAAGATCAAATAAAATTCAAGTGAATTGGAAGATGAAAACTATAAACACCGCATGTATTGGTTCTCAGTGCAATGTTTATTTTGAATGAGAACCAACAAAAACAGCATTTTTATCTTGATGTTTTGACATAGTTCAGAAAGAAAGTCAGCCTGAAAGCTAGAAAAATGGGTCATGACTGCTGCATCATTGCAACACAATGGCTCGTTTCCTTCTGATTCAGCAGATTTTTTTTGTGTGAATAACAAAGTCACTGTCATTCCCTAACCACCATGCTCGCCTGACTTGCCACTGCATGACTTGTTTATTTTAAAAACTGAAGAGCTCATTTAAAAAACACATTTTCAAATGCCTGATAAAAAAATGTGTAGCCTAATCTAAGAGCAGTTCCCAAACAATATAAAAGGCACTGAAACTTGTGTTTAGTTACGGTAAAGATAGTCCCATAGCAAATGCTAGCCAGTCCCCTATAGATGAATACCAAACTCATTTGACTGGTTTAATGTCTAAGCAACATATATGAATACAAAACTCATTTCAGCAGTAAGACATTTTAGAATAGTCTAGACAGTAGTGCCATATAGTGTGGCCTAAGTAAAAAAAAAGGTTTTGGCAACATGTGAACAAGATATCCAAGAAGACACTAACACTGGTCTCCAAGCAATCCTATCAAGGAGACCATAAAAGAAAAAGACACATTTCTGTTACTGCAATCGATTTTTGTTCTGATGATGAACAATCTCAGAAAGCTCTGAAACACACCTTATTTTACAGGCTGGCTTTCTTCACTCAGATAAAATTAACAATTAGTTCAGCTTTCTTTTAGCTATTCTACATTTCTGCCTATTTGCTGCCTTTTTCTATTTCTACTTTTGATGGCCAGCATTTTTATCTTAGCCCCACTTATTTCATTGCACTTTCTCATTCTTGCCTCAGATGATTTAGTTAACCTTCCAGCTCTTTCTGTCCTTATTCTCTAGTCATCAGAGAACTTTCACAGCTTCCTTGTCTAGACATTCCAAGCAAGCAGTCCTGTCCTTCCAGTTATCTCTATTCATTCAAACCTTCCTTCATTCATTCCTCCTCATACTGATTTCTTACTTTTCTCATATATTCCATCTGGGCGGCTTTTGTTTAGGCCATACTTACCTGATGGGAGCAAGCTGGGCCATCTGAGACATAATACTTTTTTGTTTGCCATCTTGTACCAGTTGTCATCTTCCCTGCATTTCATTTCTCAGCCTGTCAGCTGTTTCTTTGTGCTTATCTACATCTCTCTGGGTGCATTTTGTGCACATCTTCTTACATGAAGGATACCAAAAGAGCAAAGTGTTTCAGTTGCCATTTATTTTTCATGTTTTTATGTGATGTGTTGTTTTTGTATATAGTCCTTGAAATAGTCATTTGCTGAAATATTTGATTGTTGAATGTTCTTGATTTATATGTGCTTATCACTTTCTGCCACTCTTGTTCCTGGCTATTTTCCTCAATCTTTCTGGGATTTTTTTTTGTAAACCTGAATCTTATATCTTTGTTTCCCTTTATTACTAGAACCAGTTTTACCATAATCATCATTTTATTTATTTCCAGACAAGATAAGCACTGAATAAAGTTTTCTTCAGCATGCTATAGCAACTGAACCTATTTTTTTCAGTTTTACATGAAATACTGTCTTTTACACAGTAAATTCTGATGTCTGAATGAACAACAACCTGTCTCATGGGTGATCAGAAAAAGGAGACGGACATATATCAATCATTTGATGAGAAGAAACAATCAGCAAATCCCAAAACAAGCTATCAAGTGGAACACAACAGGCTGAAGAAAAAGAAGTTGATCACATGAAATATTGTTAAGACAATCCAAATCAGTAGGCATAAAACCCCTTGATGAGGTTCAAAAGCTTGTTGAAAACAGGAAAACTTAGCACTACCATTCGAGCCCTATGTATCATTTAATGACATGAGAAGGATGTTTTAAGATGTAAGAGAAGCAACTTATCTATGACAGAAGCTTTAACACAATTTTAAAACTGTGAAAATGATGTGTATAATACACATGTATGATAATATTAAAATAAGTCACAAAATCTGTTCATTGTTAATTGGAAATTGTGCCAGTTAGGTCTATAATTTTTATTAGTTTACAGTAACAATTTGCAACAAGACAGTTCAAAACTGCTGGTCCAGGAAAACAGTAGATGAAGGCTGAAACAACTAAAAATGTGTTTTTGATCAGCTTTTTTTCAAAATAGAATTGGGCTATGGTTTAGAAGAATTCAGGTTTTCATATCTGCTGATTAACTCTGATATATTGTATGTATATTTGTTATTGGTTGCTTATTTTCCCAGCT
>CM019706.1:23813919-23828937 GCA_009760885.1 Achatina immaculata | reverse complement strand
TCGCAGCTTCTTTTTGATAAGAACAAGTCTAGTGAGCAGTGGTGGACTGTGCAATGAGGCTGCACAAGTTTAAGATCCTGGGAGAACTTGGGGGGGGGGAGCAACTGTAGGAAAAAATTCTACAAACACAGATTATTGTTTGATGAGTCTTATATATATGGAAAGCAGTGGTTATCTCTTTTATGTATGGTGATGAATGGTATAATTTGGAGGGGTTGGAGGCCCTTACTAAGTTTGACTTAAGGGCCTGAGTGGTTGCTGGTGAGCCCAGATATATACAAAATATGGGTACAAACTAATATTCAAGTGTTATCCTGTCATTTCTTCATTCACTGAAAGCTGGGTGACTGGCAAGTGTGTTTCATTCTCAGGATTCTTACAGTACCATGACTTGTTGTTGAAGTGGCTTAAAAAAAAGCAGCATACAAAAAAGTCATATAATTTTGTTCCATAGCTGAGAGTTCATAATTTTATATTTACTTCCGTTCATTTGCCAGTGCTGATACCAGTTTAACAAAAAAGAAAAAAAAAACAATAACAACAACAATGACAACAACAACATGTAAGAAGAGTCCAGACTCTTAAAACCAGCAACATTTTAAAAATGAAGTGGCCAAAACAAAGTTCAAGGATTTGAGGCTTTACTATTGAAATAATCTTTTCACATGTGAACATTCAGATTTTATTGTTACTTTACTGGATCTGAATTTAAACTGAGCATGAAATATACAGTTCATTGTCTGTATTTTATTGAACAGTAGGAGAAAGGATGATCCAGGAATGGACCGATTGGGTCCACATTAACAATTGGCTGCTGTTTTTTTTAAATCTAGACCTGTGAGTTTTGAAACAAGTTAGAGTATTCCAAATCAGGGCCCATCAAAATGGCTACTTAACACTTTTGTTAAGGAATTTCTCTCTCCCCCTCTGTCTGTAGCATTCGAAGTCCTTGAAACTCATTTCTGCAAATACAGTTTGTCTCCATTTATCTCAGTTTCTGACTTTCTCCAGGTCTTTACTCCAAGTTCTGCAGGAGTTCTTCCAAGCTGTCTCTTCATTTTTGTTTTGGTCTGCCCATTGGTATTTTTCTTCCATATTTTGTGTGTGCGTGCGTGTGTGCATGCGTGCATGAGAGAGAGACAGAGAGAGAGAGAGACAGAGTGAGTGAGTGAATGGCACACTTACATACATATTTCATCTGATGAACTGCTTCAGAAAATGGTGAATATCTGTCTGCAACATGAGGCATATCATAGGACAGCCAGAAGGGAAAAGCTAATATTCACATGAAAGTCAACCTCATTCATTAGAGACTATGCCTAAGTTAACAGCAGGTGAATTTAAGAAAAGAAGCCAACAAGGAAATTAATGATTAGAAAAATAATTGCTGATTAACTGAATAAAATTTTTGTTTGTAAATTCTGAGATACAACAGACAATTAATTTTAAAAAAAAAGACATGGTACTGAATATATGGCACATTAATAAAAAATATAATTGTTAAGAATGTCATTATTAGGCAATAAGATAAGCTCATCTGTAAATGAATAACAATAAGGAAAGAGACTCTTTCAAAAGAGTGATGCATCAGTTTAACTACACTGTGCTGTCACATTCTGTTCTTGTTGAAGGTCTTGCATTCCATATTCTGATGAGTAGTACGTGAGACTGCATCTGTACCTTCCAGCATCAGAACATGTGGCATTTTGCACCTGCATCTCAATTTTCATGGTGGATCTGTTGTTTAATCCGTTGTTTGATCCACTGAAATTTATGACCCAGTTTCTACCTTCTGGTAGATTCTAGAATATAAGACGGAGAATAAAATTTGAAAATGAATGGTCATCTCTCCAGAGATGCATGAATGGGAGCACAGTTGAGCATTAAAGGGAAAGCAAATTAGAGCAAGAAAATCATAACAGATAAAAACCCTATATTTACATCTCTCTGGTGCTCTTATTAACATGCTTTTGATTTATTTCAGTAAGGTCAAATTTAGTAGTAACTGACAAATTCTTCACAGGGTTGGGCTTGCTAGAAGTATGCACTTTGTCACGTCTTGGAATCAACAAAAATCTTCTCATCTCTCACCATAACATTCTTCACTGGCGTATAAACTGAAGAGCTTGTGTTCATAGTTTCAGAGGGAGCATTAAAAAAAACCCCCCAAAAAATCAAGTCAGTGTTTGAAAAGTTGATGACTTTAATCATCTAGTTCTTGGAATACAGAAAAACTGAGCTTGGGCAAGAATCTGTATTTGAAAACAGATTTTCCCATGTGGAAAATGAAGAGAAGTCATCAAAATGGGATAGACAAGAACAACAATGAATCTTTCTTCTGAAATATAAGGAATGTCCTAATGAGCTAGATAGGGATCAACACAGTCTTAAGAAAATGTAACTTACTGAGGTTTTGCGGTTTGAGAAGAGGACACTGGCCCATCTTCTTGTGTTAGTGTCCCATAAAATGAACTAGGTTATGATATATTGTTCTTATCTCTCACCAAGAACATCAACATGTCAGGCGAGCAAAACCACCAGGTTTAGTGGAGATAATTATCTTTGATTAGGAATTAGCATTAATTAGACAACAGAAATGATTATTTTGCATAGACTGGACTGGGTGCACTGTGAAAACAAAAAAGGCAGAACAAGTTGGAGGACCACTGCAGCAGCCAACCTTCCATGGGGAGAGGGCAGAAGATGATGCATTTTTATTTCATTACATACATTTTAGTTTTTTTTTATGGAAAGAAGTAGAAGTCATTTTGATTTTATAATATATGAGTTTAGAATTTATTTTATGCCTGCCTCCCAGGAAAATCTCAGCTCCTGACAAATAATGTATTTTTTTGTTCTTCTTGTCTGATGGGTTGTTTTGTCTGATGGTTGTCTGATGGTTTGTTTTGTTTGATGGTTGTCTGATGGTTTGTTTTGTTTGATGGTTGTCTGATGGTTTGTTTTGTCTGATGGTCTGATGGTTGTCTGATGGTTTGTTGTGTCTGATGGTTGTCTGATGGTTTGTTTTGTCTGATGGTCTGATGGTTTGTTTTGTTTGATGGTTGTCTGATGGTTTGTTTTGTCTGATGGTCTGATGGTTGTCTGATGGTTTGTTGTGTCTGATGGTTGTCTGATGGTTTGTTTTGTCTGATGGTCTGATGGTTTGTTTTGTCTGATGATTACTGAAGGGGGAAGCAGATGTGACTGTACTAGAGTAATGGCACAGTTACTGAGGCCAGCAAAATAAGAACTGGCCAAGATGCTGTCCTGTCCCTACGTGATATTGATAGTAACTGAATTATCAGATACTTCAGCTTGGCTATCAGGGTATGGCTCACTGTGGTCCCCAGCTGAAGTGAAGTTTGCTGAGAACTCATTTCTTGGGTCCACTTCAGATCTTTGAGAAAGCTACCTTAATCTACTCTTCATCCAAAACAATAGATGGGTTTCAACATCATCACAGCATTAACTGGAAAGAAGAACAACAGTTTTTGATTTCAGAGAGATCAGAACAAGAAGCTGTCCCCTGAGTAAGCCATTTGTTAAAATATTAGTTGTGTTTATTGAGTTTTATTGTCCCTCCTATTTCTCATATTAGGGCTGTTCAAAAAAAAAAAAAACCAGAAACTGTAAATAGTACATCAATCATCATAGATAGAATGATGCAACTACTGAACATCTCTAACAGCAAGTTTTGACAACGAACTGTCATTTTTTTTTCTGTGCTACTATCAGCATTAGACGTGTAGCCGAAAAAAGAGCATACCCTCAAGATGTTTGTTGGATTTTTGACAGAGTGACAATGAAAGGGCTTGAGGGACAATGTGTGTGTTTGAAATTTTGCTGGAAACTTGGTGAAACTAGTTCAGAGACATTTCAGTCGCTGTCTCAAGCATAAGTTGAGGACTGTTCGAGTCAGACCCAGCGCTCTGAATGTTTTAAAGAGGGCAGAAAATCAGTAAGAAACAGAAGGAGAAATCAATATGGTCCAAGCTGGTTTTAGACAAGAAAGAGGAAAAAGAGATCACATATTCAATATAAGATTAATAATAGAGAAATGCAGAGAATTTAATGTAAATCTATATTTATCTTTTAGATTATTCAAAGCCATTTTATTGCGTACAACTGAAACTTTGGGAAATAATGGAAGAAATGGGATTTCCAACACATTTGATACAATTAATATCGCTAGATAATTAATTTAGACCAACAGGTAGCAGTAAGAATAAATGGTGAAACAACAACTTGGTTTGACATAAAACAAGGGGTCCATTAGGGATGCATATTGTCACCTTACTTATTTAACTTGTATACTTAAAATATAATGAGAAATGCTAGAGAAAATGTAGACACAGAATATTATGATGTCATAACAACTGGAGTTATGAAATACCAGAGATTAGATATGCTGATGACACAGTATTAATGTCCACAACACAAAAAGGTATGGAAAAACTAATTATGTAATTCTGTAAGAACAGTGAAGAGCAAAACCTTCATCTTGGTGCAAATAAAACAAAACTGATGACAACTGACAAAACAAATAAGCAGCTGAAATATGTATCAATGAAGAAAAATTGGAAGAGGTGGAGATTTATGAATATCTTGGATCATTAATTACTAATACTGGAGATACAATGAGGGAAATTAAAAGGAAGACATCTATCACTCTATTAAAAATAAAATAACTAAAGAATCTGTGGAGAGGAAAAGACAGAACTACAAAAATAAGATTTTTAAGGACATGCATCTCACCTATCACAACATATGCCCATGAGACCTGTACAGTTAACAAAACAGTTGAGAAATGCATAAATCCTTTGAATATAAATGCTACAGAAGAGTTCATCAATATCACGGATGCAAAAAAAAAAACAAACCAAGTATATACATACTACAAGAACTTAATATTGAAGAAGGTTGGCTAGTAAAGAAGATTAAACAATGAAAACTTAAATATTTTGGACATATTAAACATCATGAGAATTTAGAGAAGACCGTGGTGGAAGTGTACATAATAGGAAAAAGAAAGAGAAGTCCAAGGCAAAGATGGCTGCAAGACATCGTTGATGATCTGCAAATGGATGCATCAGCAGCAGGGCATCTTGCTTAAAACTAAGAGACCTACAAGAGAGGTGATAAGGAGACAAAGTTCTGCAAGGGACATGCAAATGACTGAAAACATTGGTCAATGAAAAAACCAGGCCTGGATGACCTTCCGTATCAACAGATGATAACGATGTTGAGAAAGTTCGTGCTGTGGTTTGTAGAAATTGTCATTTAATTGTTCGAGAAGTTGCTGATTAAGTGGGCATCAGTATAGGATCTTGCCATCAAATTTTGACTGAAAAACTTCAGATGCATTGCATAAGTGGAAAATTTGTGCTGCATTTGTTGACTAAGGATCAGAAAGATAGCTGGTTTGAAGTGTGTCAGGAACTGCTTGACAATGCAAATGGTAATAAAGAACTTCATAGCAGGAGATGAGATGTATATTTATTGTTATGATGTTGAAATCAAGATGCAGTCATCACAGTGGATGGGGACAGGGTCACCTGGACCAAAAATTTTTTTGAAAAAAGCACGATGAGTCCTTCAAAGATCAGGGTGATGTCAATTGTGTTTTTTTGTTTGTAAAGGAATTGTCCATCATGAATTTATACTGTGTGGTCACATGGTAAACAAACAGTCCTCCATGTATGCTTGATAAAGCAAATGAAATATCTCTGAAACAGTTTTGCCAAGTTTCCAGCAAAATTTTGAACACACAATTCAAGCTCTTTTATTGTCACTGTCAAAAATCAAGCAAGTGTGTTGAGGGTGTGCTCCTTTCAACTGATATAGCTCTACATCTAATGTTGATAGCAGCACAGAAAAAATTGTCAAAACCTGCAATTAGGAGTGTGACAAATAGTGTACTATTTACAACTTCCAGTCTTTTTTGTTTTGAACAGCTCTCATATAATCCTCTTGGCTTTTTTAAAAAAACTACAATAAACACATTTCATCGTATTAATTTTATATCATTACTCATGCTCTCATTTCTCATTAACTTTTCCAGTAAATTTCACCTATCACTCACCTGAAACTGCAACTTGTCAGAAGGGCCACATACCAGATACTCTGCAACCTTCCTGTAACTTTGGCTTGAACCTAACATGACGGCAATCTGTAACTTCCATACAACAGCACTGAATTCAGCAGGAGGGAATGTCACTCTTCTGGCATTACATGTGACAATGAATGATTCTTGGTCACTTATCGAGTCCACATTTACAACTGGGTGCGGTTTCCCTGGGAAACAACATATATAAGAGCAATGAGCATCACCAGTTAAAAATAGTACAAAAATAAATAAAATATAAGAATAAAAGAATAAAAGAATTAGAATAAGTCAATAGAATGTGTCTAGGGAGTTTTGATATTTTGGAAGAAAAGGTTAAAAAAAGAACAAAGAACATTTTGATATGACCTTCTTTTGACACTGCTCAAGTCAGCACAGTCAGACTCAAGTCAGCACAATCAGACTCAAGTCAACACAGTCACTCAAGTCAGAGCAGTCAGTCAGCACAATCAGACTCAAGTCAGAACAGTCAGTCAGCACAATCAGACTCAATTCAAAACAGTCAGACTCAAGTCAACACAGTCAGACTCAAGTCAACACAGTCAGACTCAAGTCAGCACTGTCAGTCAGCACAGTCAGATTCAAGTCAGCACAGTCAGACTCAAGTCAGCACCAGCACATCAGACTCAAGTCAAAATAGTCAGACTCAAGTCAACACAGTCAGACTCAAGTCAGCACTGTCAGTCAGCACAGTCATACTCAAGTCAGCACAGTCAGACTCAAGTCAGCACAGTCAGACTCAAGCCAGCACAGGCAGACTCAAGCCATCACAGTCAGACTCAAGTCAGCACAGTCAGACTCAAGTCAGCACAGTCAGACTCAAGCCATCACAGTCAGACTCAAGTCAGTACAATAATTCAGATTCAAGTCAGCACCAGCACAGTCAGATTCAAGTCAGTACAGTCAGACAGCTCAGTCAGACTCAAGTCAGCACTGTCAGATAGCTCAGTCAGACTCAAATCACCACAGTCAGAATCAAGTCACCATAGTCAGACCCAAGTCAGCACAGTCAGACTAACACACAAAAGCAGAGTGAATGAAAAAGAGTATAATACATATAAAAAGTAAAAAAGTAAAGATAGTCCCATAGCATTTCAAATGCCGTAGGGGGTGAAGCGTTAGAGACCTCATTATGCTGGGTCATCAGCGTGTGAGGTAGGGTGACCAGTTCCTTTCCTCGCTGCCTTTACTTCCCAGATTTTCTCTGGTACCCATTTTACGAGGCTGGGTCGACCTCAGGGCCGTATTGGTCGGAAAAAAAAATCCCGCTCAGCTGGGGATTCGAACCCTCGACCATTTGGTTGCTAGACGAGTGCTCTAACCACTACGCTAGCCGGCCCACATAATACATATAGTGGGAAAAATAATTCAGAAAATAAACAACTGTTATTTATGCCAAACTTATGTGTACTGTAATTCTGATGTCCTTCAAAACTTTCATAGTTGAGCAAGGGTCATTTTGTTCCATCTCTGTTCTTCTTTCCTCTGGTAAAACTAAAAATGCTCTTGTTCCCTTTACTAAAATATCTATGGCATGACTTTTAAATCAGTGTGGTTACACACGGTCAAACCATAAGTGCTCATAGAAATGACCAGAAACTGTGTACTAGTGTCACCATCAGCATGAACTCCATAGCTAGTGGTGGGGTCACTCCTCTTTCCTTCCCAGAGGGTTTAACCCTAGTACCCTTTTTTTTTCTTGAGGCTGGGTGAACTCCGGGAGTTTTTATGAGTCATGTTCTGACCACCACCACGTGGTGAGTGGAAATCAAAACTTAAATCAGCGAGTGAGCGATTAATCCACTGTGCTAACATGGATCCCTTTACCAGATATTTACTAGACAACTGTGACCAAGACCAACAAAACAGGACAACAAAGAAAGCTCTGCTGAGTTGCTTACATTGTGCAGTCACATTTTGTTCTTGACTGAGTTCTGATATTCCACCCTGCACAGCATAATATCTGACTTTGCACTGGAACATTCCGGCATCTGTAATTCTGGCATCTCTCACTTGGATCTCAATTTTCATATTTTTCTTGTTACGAAAACCATTTCCAGATCCCATGAAACTGAAGACCCAGTCTCTGCCTTGAGGTGGATTCTAGAGGTTGAAACAAATGATAAACAGAAAATGGTTTTTTGTGGAAACATTCTTAATTTTATGTGTATTTTACACATATTTTAACAGTATTAACTAATTGGTCTGTTGAATATATTAAAATGGAGGATAGAAAATCTGTATTGGTCAACACAAACTACCAGATCTTAAGGATGCCTTGTCAAAACTTGGCTTACAACACAGAGTCTCCTTGCAGTGGATTTCATCCCACTGTGGGATACCAGGCAATGAGAAAGCTGACCATCTGGCCAAACAGGGCACTGAAATGGAGCAGCCAGACATACCTATTACCTATAATCAGAAGAAAAGCATAATAAAAACTTACAGGAAGCCACAAACACCACCACATGATGACTATCACATGCTAAACAGAAAGGAACAAGTCGCCATTTTCCGTCTCTGAACAGGGCACAGCTGACTCCGAAGTCATATGTATACAAAGTTTAAGGTTGGTACTACTAATCTATATACATGTGCCCAGGTGCCCAAAACTGTGGAACATATCCTCCAAAACTGCACCAACTACGAGACACTGAGAAATAATTACTGGCCCAGTGAAACCACTAAAGAAGATAAGCTCTATGGTTCCATACATGAACTACAAAAAACAGTGACATTTATCCAAGAGACAGGACTGCATATATAGACAGACAATGCAAATGAAAAAGAAGAAGAATGTATTGGTCAATCTAAACAACAAATTAAATATGAAGAACTGTAACCTGAGGGAATTTTTCTATAATACTCCAAAGCTGCATTCCTAGTAGATTAAAAAAAAACTATCTTAATTCTGTTTATTTGTATCCTTTCAATTACAGAAAATACTTCTAAATTTTAATTTATATTTCAATATGAACAGAAATAAAAAGCAATAACAATAATGTTTTCCAAAATGAGACAGAAGAACTGGAAGGATTAGCTTTGAAAGAAGATGTGAGAAAAGAAAAACAGTAGTTAGAGAATTCCTGGAAACAGAATCATAGACTTCAGTAGGATTATCAACTACCTAGACTTGAGAAGACTAAGCACTCTACCATGAAGCACCCCCTAACCAAAATACTTGAATTTACAAGACATCACTGTGTACCCAATCACATTTCCATTCTAGATAGTATATGAGGAATGTATTAAACTTGCCTTATATTCCAAGCTTGTGGGAGGACCACAGGACAAGTACTGAGCTACCTTGATATATGTTTCATTTGTGCCTAACTTTGTTTCAATAGCCAGTTCGCTTATGCTGTCAGCATCTATGTCTTCATCAGGGAATGTCACCCGATCTGCATCACACGTGATTGTAAATCCCTCACCATCAAGTATTGAATCCACACTTACAACTGGCAGTTGTTTTTGATCAAGATCTGTGAGTTCTGAAACAAGTTATAGATTATTCCATATTCATGGGAAGTGTGGACAAACTCGCAATTATGATAAACATAAATTTCAAAGATTGAACTGAAGTTAAGGGAAGCATTATGGGATTAACTAGGTGAAAAGAAATGCTTTGTAAGCTGCATCCCCACAAACTACAGATGGCAGAAGGAAACTAACACAGAAGTAAAAATAATAAATAATAAAATCAATGATGACATTAAAGGTATGAGAATGAGGGAGACAATATGAGAATGAAGGAGACAATCTAAAATGCAGAAAAAGGCACCATATCCACGTGGGATTCTTCAGATTTAAAGAATGAAAATGGTCCAGACACACTAGAGGAATGGTAAGAAAAGAAGTGTCAAAAGTGAGGAAAATTTACGGTGAAGCAAGAAAGGCAGTTAAGGATATCTCTCTAGCTGAGGAGACATGTACTGTGTTTTTAACTGTAGTTCTCCTGCAGTTATATACCAATCTCATCTCCTTTTTTTTCTCTTTCATCATTATTTCATTTCATTTTATTCATTTTTTTCCATCTGTATTTTTTTCTCATTTGAAAGTCGTATCTTGTGTTCCTCTCTGTTTTATTAATTTTCTTGGTTTCACAAATCTTGTCCATTTTCTCCAGTTCTCATAATTTCTTTAAAAATAAACAACAGACAAATAAAGGAAATGATAAAAAAGAACAATGCAAGAAAATAATGAAAAAGAGGGCAATATTAAGAGATAGTGAAAAAAAGAAAGGAATTACCAACAGATGGCAAAGGAGAGAAGACACTCATGTTAAGAATTGTAGGAAAAAGGGAAAGGTCACCCAGCATGTATGAGGAGGGAGGACACTACAGAAACCTTAGATATCCCATTAAATGAAGCAAATCAATGAACTTTGCCATGATGTCTGTTTGTCTCCTCAACATGGAAAGGTATATGAAGAAGAAGACAACACATGACAAGACAAGCAAAGAAAGAACAGACAAAACAAAACAAAACAAAACAAAAAAGATAAGATAAGAATGAAGAATGATGAACAGCAACAAAGGAACATTTTCTGACTAAACTTGGTGCTGAATGAAGTAAACATTGGACCTACTTGTTGAAACACCAATTGTGAAGTTTTCTCTGACAAGTTCTTGTCCTCTGCTGTCAAGGACAACACATATATACATGTTCTTGTCATCTGACGTTGTTGCCACAATTTGAAGCTGAGATTTAAAATGGTAACGTGCACATGATCCTGTATCATCAATATATTCAGGAGCAGTTTCAGAGATATCACTGAAGTATGGATATATCTGGGGAGTGTTATATGACCCAAAAGAGTTATAGGTGCTGTAATGCCATTGTAGTGACACATTTGTAGGTCCCTGTGAAGAGAAAGAACAACGGTAAATGAAAAACGGCCTACAAGTTAGACTGCTAAAACTATTTAAAACAAAAGCAGGAACAGCTTTATTAATGAGGACACAGTTATAATGTTTTGGTTGACATTTTAATCATACAAAAACAAGAAAATAGGAAAAGACATTTTGTTACAGCTTTAATGAAGTGGCTCTGTGAATACTTATATATTTAATTTTGCATGTACTTGTACTCAAAAACTATTCATATGTTAGAAGTTAAATTATATTTGCCAAAGTGCAAGGAAAAATGAGAATGAGAAGAGTTACACAATTGTTGGAATGAATGAGTTCCTATTGTTAAAATCTAGAGTTAGATGCAGCCAGAAGAATTCAGTGGAAGAGTTCTGAGTCACAAGTAAACAGGAGTAATTTTAAAATGCAGTTAAATGCTGGCACAGATTAGACTGAAATTCTGAAATCACATGAAGAATTGTGACTAAGAAAGACATGAACAATGGGCAAGAATGGAGGAATTATCTTACATCTAGCAGAGATGTTATGAATTGAATTATGTCACACCACAAAAATAAGACAATCAATTATTTTAATAAAATAAAGTTTACATTAAAAAAAAAAAAGGCACAGCCTTACTTCTACTCTGCATGTGAATGTGATGGTCACACCAGTAGCTTCAGTGTCAGTGTAGTCTGAATGATTTGGAGCTTGATCAGAAGCATGGTATGGGTCAGCAGCAAGGACAAGATTAGATACTCTGGCTGTACAAAAATAATGAAGTACATCGAAGGTGAAAAACATACACAACATGATAAACAGAATTAATGACCGCTAATGAAAAACATAACAAATTCAGCTTTAAAATTATACTTTGAAAGAGAAAAACCAAAAACTCTAATGTAAATCAGTATAAAAACTTGAATATTAATATGACAAAGCATTTTGTCTTCAAATGCCAGAGTTTCCTAACAGTGATATGGCTGGGTATTGTTCACTACTGAAACCTGCTGATGAGGAAAATTTCTGTTCAGTTTTCTTCATTAAACTGTGTCTCAAAAAGGCACTAATAGAAGTCATCAAAAGAAACAGCCACAGTAATGTCAGTTGGTTTTTGTTCATGTATTTTCTTTTTAGTAAGCTGAATAATAGAAACCTTTTCTGTTCTGTCCAGTGATGATTATGGCACTGCTCATAGTGATAAGTGATGATGATAGTGATGTTCACAGTGATGGGTGATGATGATAGTTATGTTCATGATGACAGGTGATGATGATAGTGATGTTCATGGTCACAAGTAATGATGCTAATGTTCATGGATACAGGTGATGAACAAAATTCATTCAAACATTACTGATGCTGTTCCTTTCACTATTAAAAGTACATACTATAGGTAGACTTACCAACTGTTGTCAGATTCTGGACTGCATTCACTTCTAACACAAGAGGTGCAATGTAGTAACTCACAACACAGATGTAAGCTCCAGCATCACTACACATAGCATCATTTACATCCCACTGGAGTCTCATAGTATTCCTGTTGTTGGATCCACCATTAGCTCCAGAGAAAGTGAAGTTCCAGTTTCTTCCAGGAGGAGCTGTCTATGTGTTGTGAATTAAGTACAGAAACATGTTACTCTATTATTTTATGCAACAATGCATGCAAAATCTTTCATACAACCATATTATGACTTGAGATGTTGCAAAAAAAAATTTATCATATCTCTCACACATAATACTAAATTTAGCAGAAATATGAATTTACTGGCAAATCAAAATAACAACTTTGACTTTTTCGATCCCTGGGTTTACAAGTTTTCACTCTTTTTCCCTTGTGCCAGATAATGAAACATACAGGTTCTCTTCAGCTGTTCTACATCTCCATACAGAATGTCGGTGACTGAGGAGTTTGATGGTATCAGGTTCTTCCGAAGGTCCTTTCAATGTACTGCAGTCCAACAGATGGTGCTTAACAGTTTCTTCTTCTTGTCTGTTGCAGTGCATGCAGTATGGTGTGTGGTCAGCGGTCACTCTGCGTAAGTGTTTATTGAAGGTAATGTGTCCTGTTCTCAACCTGAAAATTGTGCATTGGTCTCTACGACATAAGCTGTTGATGTGGTCTCCGGGGTTAGGCTTTGGCAGGTGTGTATATAGGGATCTTCCAGTTGTCCATCTACTGCTGCTTGCAGTTATTGTGTATATAGGGATCTTCCAGTTGTCCATCCAATGCTGCTTGCAGTTGTTGTGTATATAGGGATCTTCCAGTTATCCATCCACTGCTGCTTGCAGTTGTTATGTATATAGGGATCTTCCAGTTGTCCATCCACTGCTGCTTGCAGTTGTTGTGTATATAGGAATCTTCCAGTTGGGTTACTGGCCCAGCTGTCCATACACTGCTGCTTACAGTTGTTGTTTAGGAATCTTCCAGTTGGGTTACTGACCCAGCTGTCCATCCACTGCTGCTTACCGTTGTTGTGTATATAGGGATCTTCCAGTTGTCCATCCACTGCTGCTTACCGTTGTTGTGTATATAGGAATCTTCCAGTTGGGTTACTGGCCCAGCTGTCCATACACTGCTGCTTACAGTTGTTGTGTATATAGGAATCTTCCAGTTGGGTTACTGGCCCAGCTGTCCATACACTGCTGCTTACAGCTGTTGTGTATATAGGCATCTTCCAGTTGGGTTACTGACCAAGCTGTCCATCCACTGCTGCTTGCAGTTGTTGTGTATATAGGGATCTTCCAGTTGGATTACTAGTCTAGCTGTCCATCCACTGCTGCTTGCAATTGTTGTGTATAATATGTTTAGCTGAATAGTTTAGATAAGTGCTCTATTCATTTTATTTATTTATTTTGTTAATATAGGATTCATGTGAATCTATACTTTATCTCCTCTTTCTAATTCTTCATTCTGTATGTGTTTGTATAATTAAGGATAGTGCCAAAATGTCACAAATTTATAGTCATTAAGTAATAAAGCTGTTCCTACTTTTTTCCCTCATTTATATAATGTGTTTAGCTGTTCTCATGTTGGTGGAGATGTGGGGCTGTGACATGGTGGTTCTATTCTTTGCCAGTCTGTCAGCATGTTCATTTCCTCTGATATCTATGTGCCCTGGTATCCACTGTAGGGTGGTCTTGATGTCATAGGAGGAGAGTTGGTTTATTGAGTATGTCAGTTGTAATGTGATCAGCTGTTGGTATCAAATTTTCAAGGGCCTGGAGAGCAGACTGGGAGTTTGAGAAAATAACAAGGTTTTTTTGGGTGAGAGGCGATGTTTTTGTATTTGGTGGTGGTGGCTGCCAGGGCTGCTAATATTTGCCTGCATCGCAGCATCATAACTGGAGCAGCGAGATCTACAAGGAGCAGAAATGTGGCTTGTTGTCTGGAAACATCATGAGTGCCTTTCGTTGGTGTGATGAAAAATGTAACACAATACATTTTTCATTGAGAGCTCAGAACGAATCTACAAATTTGTATTGTCTTGATAAAAAATTAGGAGAAGTATGTGGAGAATATGAAAATAATCATTCAAGGTGAGAAAATCGTTACGAAAAATGTGCTTTGTAGATTTGTTGCAAGATAGACGTCTGGTGAGAACAGACAATCGCCTTTCAAACTTTTAGTGAAATTAAGAATATCTTCCAGAGTTGAAAATCATCATGAACAATGCGCCTTCAAGATCTTGACGTCTGGTAACCGGCAGTCTCATTGCAAAATCTGGAGTGACACTAATTATTATCTGATGAACTTTATCTGAGATGAAAATCGTCACGAACAATGCGCTGTGTACATATGAAGCAAAGACTGACGTCTGGTGGGAACACACAGTCGCAGTGCGAAACCTGAGTGAAAATAAGGATATCTTTATCAGAGATGAAAATCGTCACGAACCAGATCTCGATCCCGTTATTGGATCAAGTTGGGCGATTCTTTTTTAATATACTGTTTATCACCAAATGTCATAACTAAATTTTATGGCATCTTATCTCATTATATTTTCACAAAATATCCACCCTTAGGTCAAATTGTTGTTCACCATT